>WHNR01000246.1:0-64871 GCA_009859135.1 Formica selysi
CTTAGAATCCGCATAGTATCACTACTCGCGTTTATCACCCGTCACAAATTCACCATTGAACAATGTATTAATTTCACGTTAAAGTGTCTTTTCATCACATTTTGCACGTGTTCGAGCACATTGTCTTTGGCATCCTCGAAAAATTGACGAGGCTCGATATGATTATGATTTATAACCGCACCAGTCAATATGCGGCTCTCGAACACCGTATCGATCTCTCGCCAAATCAATCCGTGTTGCCGCGTACTGCATCCTGCACCCGCGTGTACAAAACGCCTGCGTAACGAGTTCTTCAATCCCTCGTGTCGTGCGATTCTGGCAATCAGCGATTGTCGAATCCCGATCGATAATCGTGGACGTTTGATTCGACTTTGCTCTTCCAACGATTCGATATATTCGTCGCATCGTTGTTCCCACGCAACGTACTCCTCTATCGAATTTACCCTTGCAGATTGCTCGCGCAGATTTCGTTCGGCACTGTTTTCCGCCATATTTCCAATTTTATGCCAAAAAAATTGCTAACAAAATGCGCTTATTAGTAGCTCTTGTCTCGGAACTCTTGGCGAAAATACTGACAGGGTGTGTCTCTTTACCATGATTTTATATTCTATCTTGATGTCTCTTTCCATCATGTGTATCAACTAAATCTTTATTTCGCGATTTGTCACGTACATTTTGACTAATGTCAATTACTGCATTTTTTTTGTCGTCTAGAGATGATGTCAAATCGCAAAAGTTTCAAATTACATGCTGCTGTCCAAGTATGTTAGTGCAATTTAATCATAAGGATTATCCTTATATTTCACGATTTTGTCATGTTTTGACACGCGCGTTAGTATTCTGATATCTGAGGATGATGTCATCGCGAAGCAGCCACACATCGGCGCTTGAAAATTTTATATTACGTTGCATTTTTTGTGCATTCCGCTAAATCTCACACCTGGTGATGATGATGTCATCTCAGCCCAGATGCATCGAAAAAGTTTTAAATCACTTGTATATTAGCACAATTTAACCTTGATAATTATTCTTATATTTCACGATTTTGTCATGTTTCGACACGCGCGTTTGGATATCTGCGGATGATGTCATCGCGAAGCAGCCGCTCATCGGCGCTTGAAAATTTTATATTATTTGCATTTTTGTGCATTCGGCTATATCTCACACCTGGTGATGATGTCACCGCGAAGCAGCCGTACATCGGCGCTTGAATAGAAAGATTGAAAAAAATATCGCGTCGGCAATAATCTCCACCACATTGCAATTTTGCAACGCTAGTACATATTTTAAATATGTTTAATACGTTCAGTACTACATCGACCATTTGTGTGAAAGGTTCATATAAAATGTATCCCATTGAAGGAAGCCGCATGAATTATTACGTTCCGATTCAAGATGCTGATGAAACTACACAGTGTAAGAAGAAGAAATGTAACAAGTAAGTTTAAATTAATGTAAAGAATTTTATATTTTTTAAATATTTATATAATAATATTTTATTACTCCCTAGCATTTTCGAGCCTCGTCGTGCAGTTCGTATACTCGGAAGACGATACGCCTTAACCCCGACGTCATACAAATATTTGGACATTGGAATAAACGTTGGAGCTGTATCTTGCGTGGAATTGGTTCTCGGCGATAATCGGGGCAATCAAATAATATTGCCTTTTGAAACATGGAAATCGCTGATGCAGAAACGTGGGGACATTGAACAGCTTCTACAATCGACTGAAATCCCATTGCGGGTCCGAGATTTAACATTCGAAGTGGTTAAAATATCTGATTCGAATATTATAAAAATAGGATTATCCAATAATTCTTTATATATGAAACCGCCAACTTTATTCTATTTATTAGATTTTCAAAAATGCATAGATCATATGTATTACTGGTTATGTGAAAATACTCATATTGTGTAAATGAAAAATTCAAACAATTTGTAATTGTTTTACAACAGAATAATATCGCTAATGTATGCGACGCTGCAAAAGCAATACGTGAAAGTGATATGTTTAACAGAGAATCACTCATAGATTGCGAGTTATTGACATGTGTCGTAAATGATATTCTTTACGATGCTTGTAATAAATAAATTATTTTACTATTTATCTGTGAGTTTAATTATTTAACCTATCCTTTATGTATGAATAAAAACTGTGTAATAGATATGCACAGTCTGCAAAACTTAAATTTTTCTCTCGACACGCTCTGCTTAAGATGTAGAAAAATGATGAGGTAGATGAGACGTGATACTCCTATTAGAAGGAGACAAAAGATATGAAATTAAAAATATATATAATCGAGGAGAGGAGTGTGCAACGTTATAGTACGCAACCGTCTACGCCCTTAGGGCGATCTTAACAATATGTGTTATGGCTGACGAAGAAGTTGTGGTTATTGATGATGACGAGGATGTCATTCTCGAAGATGACAACATGATGGCATTTGAGAATTTGTTGGACAATTCATCAGACGAAGACCGCGTACTTTCGGAGGATTTCCGATTACGATAGTGACTGCAGTATTGATATTACGGAGGACATAAAGCAACGTACTTTAAACCGAATGAAAATAAATAGTTTAGGTTCGGTGAAAATGTGCTGTATATACTTTTATTATAAAAGTGACGTCAACGAAAAATTTTACACAGACTGTTTTCTGCGAATTTCAGACTTATTTTCGAATATTCGTGTTGTGCGAAAACATGAAAGTGCAATTTATGCACTAATCCTGGGATCGTCTTGCGCAGAGTGTAGAAAACCGCTGTATCAGATAATGCCCTGCAATATGTGCCCAATTTGCATTGTATAAGCTGGACAAAAATTCGTGTTTTGAAAAGACGAATAGGAAATATGGTGGAAATACATTGCGCGATTAGAACAATATCTATGGGAGGATTTCATAAGGGTAAACTCGGCGTGTTCATGTGAGTTATGGGAAGACGAATGCCTTAAATGTCTCGATGGGCTAGAAGCACAATATCGAATCAGAGTGTCAGAGGGGCTTGCGATTCGATCGCTGCTTGGCCGAATTGCGCGACTACAAAGTTTAAGACATTCGTTACGCAAACAATACAAATGCTTAGATGCCTGTGTCCCGGCGCTATCGAGTAACATCCCAGTGAATTCGGTAGTGCAAGTGATACAAGGTCGAGAAATCGGTTTAAACAAATCGTATATAGCATGGTTGGACAATCGCCTGAGACATTATCAATTATCGGTTGAGTTCGAGGATTGGTGAACATTGTAAGTATCCATTTAAAAAAATTTTATATATTTGAATTAGTATACTAACAAGACTTGTATTTTTCTGTTTCAGATGGAGCGCCACCTTATTATATATATTTTATTATGATTATTATTTTTTAATATATACACACGCACACACACACACACACACACACACACACACACACACATACACATTGTATGATACACAATTTTGAATAAATATTATTATTATTATATTAAAAAATGTCGATTATTTCTGCGCTTCCTTTCCTTTTCCTCTTTCTTATCCCAGTATGCGAGTATTACATTTCAGTACGTGCTGTTAGATTGTGGCATCAGCCATTTAATTAAAATATAGATGTTACATTTCAGTACACGGGCATTATGTCCGTCACAAAGTGCTTGACAATGAATGAAGAACAGTGTATAAAAATGTTTCGCCTTAATCTGGTAAGTAGTGTTCAGTGTTTTTGTGTGCGAGATTATGTGTGATATTTATTAATTAATATAATAATATATTTTAGTTCGTGCAAATTGACGTCATCCACCGCCGATACATGCGGTGGATGAGAGGGAATTTGTGTTGGGCGCACGCAAGCTTGTGGGGTGACATTCGCGAAGCCCGCGAGTGGGCATGCGTGCACCCTACGCAATATGAGGACATTTTCTGTTTGCGGCCGCTTTTTGGCTTGAGCCCTATGAAGAAGAGGAGAATTGGGAGCCTGAGGCGTGGGAAGAGGAAGAGGAAGAGGAGGATTGGGAGGAGGATGGGAGGAAGAGCTTGCGGCCCCAGGAGGATAATGTAAGTATCTTCTTTTTAAAATTTATATAGATTTATAAAAATTAAATTAGGGAAAGCGCATTATACTAACAAGATATGTATTTTTCTGTTTCAGAAGGAGCCTGCAGCAAATATTTTTATTATATATTATTATTATTATTTTTATTATTTTTCACACACACACACACACACACACACACACACACACATTTAAACGAACACATAAATTTTGAATAAATATTATTATTATTATATTAAAAAATGTCAATTATTTCTGCACCTTCTTCTTTCCCTTTCCCACACGCATGCATGCCTCGCATTATCTCTCTCTTTCTCCCGCGAACGTCATCCTTTTCCCACGCCAATGCGGACGCTATCCTTCTCCTACACGCGTGCATACCTCGCGCTATCCCTCTCGCACCGCCTTACGAACGCCGTATCATCCACGTGCATGCTTCGCACTATCTCTCTCTCTCCCAAGTGCATGCTTCGCGCTATCCCTCTCCCAAGTGCATGCCTCGTACCATCTCTCTCCAACGTGCATGCAAACGCTATCCTTGTCTTACGCTCATATGGACGCCTCGCGCTATCCTTCTCCCACGCTCATATGGACGCCTCGCGCTATCCTTCTCCCACGCCCATAGAATATCATTAGCGCTATCTCTCTCACACCTACTCGCGAACGTCTCGCCTGCCGGTTAGGTTAAGTAAGCGGGTCCCTCGCCTATCGGTTAGGACATGATCCCCCTTCCCCCTCTCCGCGGACCCCTCGCCAACCGATTTCGCAGCGGTCCCCCTCCCCCTCTCCGCGGACCCCTCGCTTACCGGTTAGGACGTGGTTCCCCCTCCCCCCTCTCCGCGGACCCCTCGCCAACAGGTTTCGCCGCGTTCCCCCGCGTGACGTCATACCCCCCGCGCGAGTTTTCCCTCGCCCCTCACCCCCCCTCAGAGGACCATGGCTTAGAACCGACCTAGATACACTACTACCTATATTGAGCGAGGTCAATAAACTATCCTTGCTGCGCGCGTTGGAAAGCGGGAGATACTTGAATATGAGTTTTCGCTCTTGTGATCTATACGAATTTCCTCTATTGCATAATACGACCAAGCATTCGTGGACCGTGAAAACCGCCTCTCAGCTGGAGAAGCCGCGATACGTGATCTTTGCGCTGCAGACTGGCAGAAAAAATGCTGTGTTAAAAGATATTACTGCATTCGACGACTGCAAATTGACCAACGTTAAACTCTATCTAAACTCGGAATTTTATCCCTACGATGATTTGAATTTAGATTTCGATAAAAATAGATTCGCCCTCTTGTTCGATATGTACTCTCGTTTTCGCAAATCTTATTACGGATGTGATAATGATGATGTGCTATTAAACATTTCAAAATTTTTACATTGCGGTCCTCTCGCGGTTATCGATTGCTCGCGACAAAACGAGTCTGTCAAAAATTCCACCGTGGACGTGAGATTAGAGTTTGAGTGCAAGGAGGATATACCTGCAAATACTACCGCCTATTGTCTCATCTTGCATGATCGCGTTGTCGAATATTGTCCATTGACCAACGTAGTTCGTAAAATTACCTAAATCAGCAAATATCCTCTCCAATGTCAAAAATATATAAAGATTGAGATTTGACGATCGACAGCAGTCGTACATCATTCTTGCAATCGTACAGTAATATTATCAGCATGATCACGCCAACGTTTGTGGATCTGCAAGGATTCATTATCGGGCGAAACTTTATCGTGAAGGAAGTAGCGATATTGAGAAATGGATTTGTTCTCTTTCATTACTTTTTTGCAAGTCCCGTACCATGGCGTGCGCTTACAAAATCTGAGAGATGCCAAACTTCATGGCTAATCGGACATCACCATGGACTTCAATGGGAGGATGGAAACGTTCCATACAGCTTTGCTAGACGTTTGATTACGAGAACTATGATGGGTGCGACGGAAGAGGAAGATGGAGCATCTCCTATCGTGTACGTTAAAGGACACGAAAAACGAGAATGGCTGGCCGATGTACTTGACGATGATGCAAGAAACGACGTTATTATTGAGACCTTGGATGCGGACTATGAAGATATC
This sequence comes from Formica selysi, assembly GCA_009859135.1. NCBI lineage: Eukaryota > Metazoa > Arthropoda > Insecta > Hymenoptera > Formicidae > Formica > Formica selysi. Next base: position 6,107 of record WHNR01000246.1, read on the forward strand.
GCTTCGTTAAATAAGCTAGATGTTACTAATACTATGCGCTGTAAAAAATATTTAAAAAATTGCGCTTTACAAAATGTATTTAAAATATTCAATTGGTGGACGAATCATCATAAAGATTCACCCAAACATTATTTAGAATAAACTATTGTTAAAATATATTTTTATTCTCTTTATTCTTCCCTTTTCCTCTTTCTTATCCCAGTATGCGAGTATTAAATTTAAGTACGTGACGTTAGATAGCGGCATCAGCCATTTAAATAAAATATAGATGTTGCATGTCTATAGACATGGGCATAGACATAAAATTTTTAAAATAATTAATTTGTCGTTTGTTAATGGTTCAAAGCTGTTCGATAGGCGTTCGATAGCTGTTCAAAGCTGTTCGATGGCCGTTCGATAGCTGTTCGATAGCTGTTTAAAGCTGTTCAATAGCCGTTCGATAGTTGTTCAAAAATGTTCGATAGTCGTTCGATAGCCGTTCAAAGCTGTTCGATAGTGGTTTACATATTATAATAATAATATATTATTCATAGTTAAAAAACTTGTAGATCATTGTCCGCGGGAACATGCTAACTTTTGTCTTCTTATCATGTGCAGATGGTAAGCGTTCTTAGTAAGTGATACATCCCCTACTCTAAAATGTTTGAGACAATGTCTATCCCGTTATGTCCGTCTGAAAGTGTCCGACTGTTTATGAAGTAGTTTTGAAAGAGTGAATAAAAGAGTGTATTAAGTAAATATAAAAAATGCCGTCGTTAATAGAATTATTATTGCAACGAGGATGGTTGAATGCGTCATGGTAGGCGCACGATCTGGCGATGGGGCTGTTGAGAGCCCTATTGAATTTGGTTGTGTTTCAAAGAGTAAGTAATATTTCCACATATTTTACGTTGTATTAATTATTTATAACATATATTATAACATATATTATAATTCAATTTAATTAATTTATAGTACGACAATACGAGCGACATCCAGATCGTCGGATTTGTAAATATTGAACAGCGCGGACGATTAGGATGTGGAGGCGTTATGAGCGGGAGATCCGCGAGAACGTGTGGGCGGACAACCCGGACGGTCTTCATTTAGATTTAAGGCGCTTTTTCGGCCTCGAACCCTACGAGGAAGACGCGGTGGAAGAACCGTGGGACGAACCTCCGAGCAAGAGGTCGAAAAATTAATTGTAAGTATCTATATCTAAAAATTTATAATATTAACAGATAGATTTATTAATAAGACTTGTATTTTCTGTTTCAGATAGGGAACTTTACCCTAATATTTTTATTATTATATATTTTGTATTCTTATATTATTATTACGCACGCACGCACGCACGCACGCACGCACGCACGCACGCACGCACGCACGCACGCACGCACGCACGCACGCACGCACGCACCGCACGCACGCACGCACGCACGCCCACGCACGCACGCACGCACGCCACGCACGCACGCACGCACGCACGCACGCACGCCACGCCACGCCCACGCCCCCACCCCCCCCCCCCCCCCCCCCCGCACGCACGCACGCCACGCACGCACGCCACGCACGCCACGCCCACCCGCACGCACGCACGCACGCCACGCACGCACGCACGCACGCACGCACGCACGCACGCACGCCACGCACGCACGCACGCACGCACGCACGCACGCCCACGCACGCCCACGCCACGCACGCACGCACGCACGCACGCCACGCACGCACCCCCCCCCCCGCCACGCACGCCCCCCCCCACGCACGCACGCACGCACCGCACGCCACGCACGCCACCGCACGCACGCCACGCCCACGCACGCCCACGCACGCACGCACGCACGCACGCACGCACGCACGCCACGCACGCACGCCCCCACGCCCACGCCACGCACGCCCACCCGCCCCCACGCACGCCCACGCACGCACGCCACGCCCACCGCCACGCACGCACGCACGCACGCACGCACGCCGCACGCACGCACGCACCACGCACCGCACGCCACGCACGCACGCCACGCGCACGCACGCACGCCACGCCACGCACGCACGCACGCACGCACGCACGCACGCACGCCCACCGCACGCACGCCACGCACGCACGCACGCACGCACGCACGCACGCCACGCACGCACGCACGCACGCACCCGCACGCCACGCACGCACGCCCACGCACGCACGCACGCCACGCACGCACGCCCACGCACGCACGCACGCACGCACGCACGCACGCCACGCACGCACGCACGCACGCACGCACGCCACGCACGCACGCACGCACGCACGCACGCACGCACGCACGCACGCACGCACGCATCGCACGCACGCACGCACGCACGCACGCACGCACGCACGCACGCCCACGCACGCACGCACCCGCACGCCCACGCACGCACGCACGCCCACGCACGCACGCACGCACCCGCACGCACGCACGCCACGCACGCACGCACGCACGCACGCACGCACGCCACGCACGCACGCACGCACGCACGCACGCACGCACGCACGCACGCACGCACGCACGCCACGCACGCACGCACGCACGCACGCACGCACGCACGCACGCACGCACGCACGCACGCACGCACGCACGCACGCACGCACGCCACGCACGCACGCACGCACGCACGCACGCACGCACGCACGCACGCACGCACGCACGCACGCACGCACGCACGCACGCACCACGCACGCACGCACGCACGCACGCCACGCACGCACGCCACGCACGCACGCACGCACGCACGCACGCACGCACGCACGCACGCACGCACGCCACGCACGCACGCACGCACGCCACGCACGCACGCACGCACGCAACGCACGCACGCCACGCACGCACGCACGCACGCACCGCACGCACGCACGCACGCACGCACGCACGCACGCACGCACGCACGCACCGCACGCCACGCACGCACGCACCCCCCCCCCGCACGCCACGCACGCACGCCACGCACGCACGCACGCACGCACGCACCGCCACGCACGCCACCCGCACGCACGCACGCCACGCACGCACGCACGCCACGCACGCACGCACGCACGCACGCCACGCACGCACCACACAGACATTTTTTGGAATATGATTTTTCGACGTTTTGGAACATTCTAAACACATTGGCATAGAAAACACGAAAAAAAAATTTGTCATGAAAACAAAGCTTCCTCTGTGAGGAAGCAAAAATGAAAAAATATTAGAGGGAGAAACAAAAAAGATTGGGTTAATCATTACTTACATGAAATTTTAAAACCTGGAAAACTTGTAATAAGAAAAAAAAGAATATTAAAAGGAAAAAATGTGATAGATTCAATCGTTATTTGTACTTATCTAAATTCTCAAAACAACCAAAAAGAAAAAAGGCTGTTTCGAAGAAAAAATGAAAAATGTGAAAGGATTGGTTCTTGTTCGCATTTACATAAATTTAAAACACTAAAACATCTGCAAAACAAATATTAAAGGAAAAGAAGAAAAAATATGTCGGACGGTAGAAAAAAAATGCGGTACATACGCCGGTTCAAACCCAAAATAGAGAGATTTGAACTTGATGAGTTGAACGCTGAGTCACTACGCCAAGCTCTACATGTTAAAAATTTGTTTGGAAATCGTTTATGTTCAACGCACCCGCTTGGAATTACGATGCTTCGGATTCGTTTGAATTAATATATATCATCTTTATTATACATACTTTTTAGCGTAGGGCATTTGCGCTTTACTGCGTGTCATAACGTTGTATAATAATAATAAATACGGGTAATGAGCATCGAGATTAGACAGAGATCGAAGAACTAGTGCTATCTTTGTTTCACACCCCCTACCCAACAGCGCCACGCTGGAAAACCCGATCGCAACGGGATCGTCCCGATTGCGCACATTACCGATCGGACACGACAATATTTCCCGATCGGACACAGACCCGATCGGACACAGTCCCGATCGGACACAGTCCCGATCGGACACAGGCTCGATCGGACACAGACCCAATTGGACACAGTTCCGATCGGACACATACTGTTGCAATCGGACATAGGTTCGATCGGAGATAGACCCAATCGGACACAATTCCGATCGGACACATATGGTTGCAATCGGACACAGGCCCGATCGGACACTCTGTGTCCGATCGAGCATGTGTTCGATCGGGACTGTGTCCGATCGAGCATGTGTCCGATTGGGAAATATTGTCGTGTCCGATCGGTAATGTGCGCAATCGAGACTCACTCTTAGAACCGAAGGGGGGACATCAAGACGAATTCGCGAATATTCAAAAACGTTTTTATTCTCTCGCGAGCAAGGCCGAGAATATCTTAAACGCGAAGACTGTTTCGATCACGGAAGCCAGCATATCAAGTGACGAAACGCTAAGTAATAATACAGGGACCACCGCATTAGTCAAAAAACGGCGGATCAAATTACCTGAGGCGCCATTGCCGACTTTTGACGGCAAATACGAAAATTGGCTATCATTTAAAAACGCGTTCCTTAGCATGATAGGCTCGCAAACAGACTGTATTCCGGCGACCGTGACCCCCACAAACGCTTCGCATCTTTTGTCCGAATGCCGCTGATCTATGTATGTGCAGCTCGATAGATGTGTGTGCGCGTGTGTGTCCATGTCATCGCTTTTCAGATCAATATTTTCTTTCTATATGACTGTCGTGCACGACTTTCTAATTTTATAATGCAACATACTCCCCCCGTTGAGAGGGTAACGATCAACTATTGTATATAAGTATAAAATATTAAACAAAATATAATAACTGACGAACTGCATAGCAACGAGAGAGAGAGAGAGAGAGAGGGAGAGAGAGAGAGAGAGAGAGAGAGAGAGAGAGAGAGAGAGAGAGAGAGAGAGTGAAAGAAACGATCTGCCTGATAAAGATTCTGACAGTGAAAAGGAAGACGAAGAAGAAAATGAGGAAGACATTATTAACCTGTAACGGCAGGGCCGTTACTAGATCGTCGCGGACCGACCACCCGTCCGCAGAGAGGCTGGCGCGTGGCGCCATTTTAAGTACCCAAACATAATTTCATGCTCCGGCGTCGCGTAGCGACAGCATCCCCAATATGCGATGCGAGAGAGCGTGGGGGAACCGCCGGCCGGGTATATAAGCCGACCCGGCACAGCACACGATACCAGTCCCGGTCCCAATCCTCGGGACGCTAGAAGCCTCAAAGCGCTCTCCAGCAAACCGAATCCTGATACCGCTCCTTTTACCTGGTCCAGGGGACGAGTGCTCTCGTACTTGGCCGAGTGCTCTTGGCGTCCAGTCCTGTCGGTGCAAGGAAGTGCTCTCCCTTGCGTCGACCACCTTCGGTCCGGGGGACAAGTGCTCTCGTACCCTGTCGGGTGCTCTCGACGGTCGGTCCTGCTTGCAACGAGAAGCGCTCTTTTCATTGCCTCCGCTCCCGGAACCCGCGATAGACTTCGATCGCGAACCACCAACCCGCGTTGTCAACCGGCCGTTTGTCCGCCTAGCATATAATACCGCGTCTTGTTCACCGGTTGATCATCGGTCGAGTCTTGTCCGCCTAGTATATCATACCGAGTCTTATTCACGGTTAATTGTCAGTCGAGTCTTGTCCGCCTAGTATATAATACCGCGTCTTGTTCACGGTTAATGGTCCGTCGAGTCTTGTCCGCCTAGTATATAAGACCGCGTCTTGTTCACGGTTAATTGTCAGTCGAGTCTTGTCCGCCTACTCAGTAAGCCATGTATCGTCCGGCTAGCCTTTAAGATCCTGCTACGGCCGCACTGTATCACTACGCGCTAGTACTTGTCAGGATAAGCCGCAGAGAGCACTGGCGTCCAGTCCTTCTCAGACGCACAGGCAGTGCTAGAAAGTTGGAATCACCAAGTGACCACGCGACACCCCGTAGTAGCTAAGTCTTGTACGAATATATCTTAATGTAATAAACAAAATGTATTTTGTTATTAACTCGACATGTGATTTGCGATCCTGAGTCTCCCCTACTCCCGAACCCTGACACCGACGAGTCGATCCGTGGCGTCGGGAAAGGCGAACCGTTACATACCAAAATTTAAAATCGAGAAAAACAAAACCCGCGTTTATTGAAAATAGAATAATTAATGGTAACATCATAGACTCTCGAGAACTATTATTCTTACGAAAAGATAACATGGTATATTTCGTCGACACCCAGGAAAGACCTTTAGATTTAGGCTTACAAAAACTTTTTGAACGAAAAGAGCTTCCAAACCTAGGGTCTCTTGTCTTAAGAAAGGCTAAGGCCATAAAACATAAAAACCATTATCATGTGGCTTTACCCATCAGCGAGGGACAGCGAGAAGGCCCTACGGCTACCCTTAACCAAATTATTAAAATCCTAACAGATTTGCAAAATATAATCAAAGATTTAAAATTAGAAACATTTAATATTGCAAAAACTGAATTTATTAATAACATTCCATGGAATGATGTCAAATCACATTTACAATCAATATTCACCGAATTACAACCGATATTTCCACTAAATTTATTATTTAAATTGGTGGCAGCAGTGGGATCTGCCGGAGGACGTCAGCGAGCTCATCCCGTTAAGAACTGAAAAGGACACAATTGTGTTAAAAAACAAGAACGCCAGCAATCAATTGAATTGAAGTTGACGGAGGGAAGCAGCCAAGTTTTCACCAAGACCTGCAAAGCACCCAGGGTGTAAACAGGGCAGGCACGCCAGCACACGTAAAACGTAAGCTGACAGAAATCACGATCGACGGAGGACAACGCACGGACAACAGAACGAGCATCGCCGCAACAGCTGTAGCAGAAACGTGAGCCGCCAAGCATCGCGACCTACGACAACTCTACGGACAACGCACCGTCGCCGGACAACAACCGCCATACGACGAGCATCGTCAGCCGTATCAGCCGCCGAGCGAAGGACCGCAGCGTAATGATGCCAGAATGCCCACGCTAGCAACACGCAACCGTAGTGGAGGGGATACGCACACAAGCGAAAACCGTGTACATGTAATGCGCAGAGCGTTCTGCGCTGCGGCGCAGCGTCAGCGGCCTACTGACACAGCGAGCGATCATGCGAGCCGTCAAACCCGCCGCAAGGAACGGTAAGGGAGAGAATAGAAAACGTACGATGATCCATCCGCCAGATGGACCGTAACATAGCGGGGGCAGATCGCACGCCGCCTCCCGAAACAAATCGCGAGGAAAGAAGAGATTATACGCAACTCCTTGAAATGTTGAATGAAATACGCGCAGAAGTAAGATCATTGAATAGGCGAACAACACGAGTAGAAGACACGATTATGGATTTACCACGTCACGGATGTAACCGCCGAGAAGACGATAACGACGCAACATCAAAAGTTTAATGCGACATACGGACGAATCGAACGCGACATCAGAAGTCGACGAAGCGTCGCTCCGAATTACTTGCCGTTAAAGGAAGCAAGAGCAATGATTCCCGAATTTGACGGAACATCGCGACATAAGCTATTAGAATTTTTAAATGCATGCACGTACGCCGTCCAGGACATAAATCGGATATAATATAATGCGGATGGAGAATCGTTAATTCGAGCGATTTTATATACAAAACTAAAGGGAAAAGCCATGCAGGATTTCGAGACACAAAATATTCAAACTTTCGACGAACTAAAGCAGCAACTCGAGATTTGTTACTAGTCTAAACAAAGTATTACACACTTACAAATCGAGTTTAATTCGTTAAAACAAAGGTCGAACGAAACCGCGCACGCTTTCGGACAACGCGTTGATTTACTGGCAATGAAATTGATTCTATGATCAAAGGAGAAGAGCACTCCTCATCATCAAAACGCACAATTAAATAAACAATTTAAAAGCAAGCGTTAATAAATTTCTATATCGGACTACACGACGAATTAAAAGTACTCGTACGCGCGCAACGATATACGACGAGAAGCGATAACGGGCGCGAGCGCCGAAGAAAAACTTATCGGACCGACAACGGCGAGAACAAGCAACTTTGCTAATAAAAATAAAACGGAATCAAGTTACTCGCGACATAGTCGAAATTCGACCTCGCAATGCTTTAAATGTGGAAAAAACGGACATTACGGACGCGATTGTCGAAGTAACCGATACGCGCTCCAGAAACCCGAAAAATCCTCGCGGATAAACGCGATAAATAAATTTGCTCGCACTGTAAAAAGACCGGACACAGCTGCGACGAATGTTGGAGTTTGAACGGAAAACCAAAAAGTAATACAAATAAAATAAAAGACGGTAGTCAGAAAAAACCGCACGAAAAAATCACACGGAAGAATTCGCGACAACAAAGAAAGAACGCCGATAGCGCGAGTAGCAGCAGTGAAGACAAGCAGGAGGAAGCAAGAAAGAAACAACCGCGACCTGCGTCCGAGTATCGCGTTACGCATATTAAAGATATGCCGCGCACACGGAAAAAGATGGACTTATTGATAATAGCATTACCCATGCAACAAGCAAAAGACGAAAAAATACGGATGTTATACGACTCAGGATCGACCATCTCATTAATAAAATTGAAACATTTAAAGGACGACACATTCATACACGAAGATAAAATCGCGCTCACAGGCATAACCGGGCATAAAGTACACACAATAGGAAAAATGTACGCCACGATTAAAATAGAAGGACACAAGGTAAAACATGCATTTTACGTAGTAAGGGACGATATTTCTATTGAATATGAAGGGATTCTAGGAATTGATTTCCTTCGACAACATTCGGTATCCTGCGATTATAATCAAAATCAATTTAAAATAGGAAACGCCGTGCTAAACTTTCATCCATTTAATAAAGCAATCCTAAAACCGCGCAGCGAAATCTTCGTAAAGGCGACAATGAATCAAAATCGGATAGGAGTAGTATGAGCAGAGGAAACAGTTCTAGGAATCTATCGGAAATTGCCTAGTAGAACCAAAAGCTTACACGTGTCTCGTTAGTATCATAAATACAACCGATACGGAAGTCGAAATACAGATGCCGAACGTCACCCTCGAAGACGTAGAACGCGATATCGAATCTAAAATACATACAATACAAGCAAGGAAAAATTTTAAGCCTACTAATTCGAGACACGCGCAAATCTGACAACTACTACGCACGCAGCATTTAAATACAGAAGAAAAACAGGCACTCCTACGGATATGCGAAGAATATTACGATACATTTCAGTTGGATGGAGAATCACTGACGTGCACCGCGACGGTAGAGCACGAGATAAACACACATGCCGACACCTCGCGAGTGAACACGAGACCTTATCGTCTTCCCGAGAAGGACAAGACGGAAGTAAATAAACAAGTGCAAGAAATATTAAAAAGCGGCATAATCCGAACAAGAGCGAGTCAATAGAACGCACCCCTATTAGTGGTACCGAAAAAGGCTGACGCATCCGGAAAACCTAAGCTCCGAGTAGTAGTAGACTTTCGGTAGCTGAACGACTTAACAATAGGCGACTCGTTTCCACTGCCCAACATCACCGATATACTGGACCAGCTAGGAAACGCCAAATACTTTACCACATTAGACTTAGCATCAGGATATCATCAGATACCGATGGCGGAGCAGGATAAACAAAAGACAACTATTTCAACGCCCTACGGACACTATAAATTTAATAGAATGCCGTTTGGATTGAAAAATGCGCCAGCAACATTCCAGAGACTGACGAATTCAATTCTAACCGGAATACTAGGACTTAAATATCTAGTTTATTTAGACGACATCGTCATATACGGATCAAGTCTAGAGGATCACAATAAAAGACTCAAAGAAGTACTACAGATACTCCAAGAAAATAATCTAAAATTGCAACCAGATAAATGTGAATTTTTGCGCAAAGAAGTAATTTATTTAGGTCACATAATTTCGGAGAATGGAATATCTCCAGATCCGTCAAAATTAACGGCAATAAAAGAATTTCCGATGCCGAAGAAAGTGAAGGATATACAATCTTTCATAGGACTAGCCGGATACTACAGGAAATTCATAGAAGATTTTTCAAAAATAGCCAAGCCACTGACGAAATTAACGAAGAAAACAGAAAAATTCGGATGGACATCGGAACAGCAAAATGCCTTCGAAATACTAAAAGAAAAATTGATGACAGCGCCAGTGCTCAGATATCCAGATTTTACGCAAGAATTCATAGTGACCACTGAGGCTTCCGATTATGCAATCGGAGCAGTATTGTCACAAGGAAGAGTAGGCAACGATCGGTCAATTGCTTACGCCAGCAGAGTTTTATCGCGGACGGAGCAGAATTACAATACAACAGAAAAAGAATTATTAGCAATTGTATGGGCTATAAAACATTTTAGGCCATACGTATGTAACGATACAGTTACTAACGGCCTAGCGGGCCGATCCACCGCGCGCTTTTCGAGGCTCGGCGCTTATGGCGTCCCTAAGCTCCCACACCCGTGTCGCGGCCCCACCGTAGGGACCACCCCACCACACGCTGAATCACGCGAGTGGGAGGCCGGCCGCCGGTATATAAGGCGCTCCGGCAAGAGTAGCGTTACCAGTTCCCGATCCCGATTCCTGTCACGTACAACTCTCCGGATCCTGAACCACCTCTCGCGTTACACCAGGCTACGGGCTTCCCGTAGTTAGGCCGGGCTTCCCGGTTGCTGGGACGGCGCACCCTGATACCTCGCGTTACACCGGGCTACGGGCTTCCCGTAGTTAGGCCGGGCTTCCCGGTTGCCGGGACGGCGCATCCTGATACCCCGCGTTACACCAGGCTACAGGCTTCCCGTAGTTAGGCCGGGCTTCCCGGTTGCTGGGACGGCGCATCCTGATACCTCGCGTTATACCAGGCTACGGGCTTCCCGTAGTTAGGCCGGACTTCCCGGTTGCTGGGACGGCGCATCCTACTAATTGATAAGTTCGCACCGCGTTATACCGTAAGACCGTTTTGTATATATACCGCGACCCGTTTGTATTATAAGACCGCTTTGGTCTCCGCGCTCTAATAGCTTCTAGTACCGCTTTGTACATATACCGCGACCTGATACATTGTAATACCGTTGTACATATACCCTAACCAGTAAGACCGCTCCGGCCTCCGAGCCCTGATAGATTCTAGCACCGTTGTATATATACCGCGACCTGTTCGTATTATAAGACCGCATTGTACATACCGCGACTTTTAACTGAAGAGTTAATTAGACATTAGGATTCCCGCCAGTGTCGCGCCGTTTCTATCTTCACATACGGCCTTCAAACTACTACGGAGCGTCAGTCCTTTTAAGGATAAAACGCCGAGAACGCCGACGCCCCGTCCTTTTAAGGATAAGGCAGTCAGGCAGTTGGAATTACATTGAAGGCCCCGCGACACCCCGTAGTGTTTAAGACCTGCACTGTACCGCAAAGAATTATCATAGCTTATTTGCATGCGAACACCGCGCTTGCAGAATACGGCCGCTTGAGCCACGCTCGCTTCCCGAGCTCCCCGCTTATCAACACCGCGCGAAACTCTGTACGTACCGTTCCCGCATGTTGCTTCGCATCGCTATCAGTGTTAAAGATCTTTTATATTGACCGCATGAATAAACGGACTTGTTTAAACCGATTATACGAAGGTAAAGTAAGTTGGAGTTTCCCCCTTCTCCCGAATCCTGGCACCGGCGAGCCTTGATCCGCGGCGTACGGGAAAGGTGAACCGTTACACGTATAAGGTACAAAATTCAAAATCGTAACCGATCATAAACCATTAACATGATTATTTAATGTGAACAATCCCTGATCGAGATTGATATGATGGAGATTAAGGGGCCTATTCTGTAATCTTTAACGATATCATTAGATATCATTGCGCAGCTGTTTTTCGATACGTTTTAGCTGCGCAATGACACGTAACGACATCGTTAAAAATTACAGAATAGGTCCTTAAAGCTCGAAGAGTATGATTATGAAATCATCCATAAAGCCGGACGAGCGAATGCGAACGTCGATGCACTGAGCCGCAATGTAACCAGAGAAGCGCATGAAACAGAAGAGGAAGAACGAGAAATTCTCGCAATAGAAAAAGAAAAAATTAAAGCCAAAAAACTGTAGACAAAAACACTAGAGAAATAAAATTTAAAGTCGGCGACAAAGTATTAGTATGCAATGGGACGCTCCGACGCGGACGATCAAAGTGTTGTGCCTCTCCGGGTACAACGGGAATTTGGGGATGATCTAAGGATTCGGCTCCTCTTAGGAGTTGGGACTCCGAGTGTCGAGAAACACGAGACAAAGATTGCGTGCAAAATGATTTATTTGTACAGCTTACGTATCGTAGAGTTCGGTTTGGTGATGCTTCGGCGATGTAACAATATCGGCGTTTGCAGAATCTCACAGTTTCTTCAAGTATACGCGTCACCACTTAGTTTCGAAATACGGCCCCGAGGTACTCGTTATCCCTTTTTATTGTCCGAAAGTAGGTGATTTTTTGGTACTAGGTCGCAATGTCTTGATTGCATATTGCAACGAATTGCATACATTGCATTTAATCGCGGTTTTGGGAGCGCACGCAACAGCTTACGAAGTGCTGAATTTGCGCTGTGCTCCTTTTTACTTTTGTAGGTCGTAATTACGTTATTCGATTTCGAGTTACGACAAAAGAAACTCGAATCTTTATGGATCGGACTGTACACAATAATCGAGAAAAATTCTTACGTATGTACGCAAGGGCACGATGCATCCCGTACTAACACCTATCAGCGATATCATAACACACTTAAAAGAAGCAGCTATTCAATTACCTCACGGTTTATATTTCCCTTTCGAAATCCGAAACGACGAATAGTTAGCATTAGAAGAATATGTTTAAATAACTGCATACCGTGAAGGATCAATCATATTTACCGCTTTTCGCTAATTTCACAACCAGTATATGATATAATAAAGGTAACCCCATTACCTACTTACGACCACAAAAATATATTTACTCACGCGGAAATAAGCAACGAAATAATAGTAGTTAATAGAGAAGAACTAACGTATATTGTAATAACCGAAGAAGACTTAAAATTTGTATCCAAATAGATTCTAGATATACAGGGTGGGGCATTTATATTGAGACACCTAAATATCTAAAAAATAAAGCAAGATAGAAAGAAATGTTTCAGACAAAAGTTGTATGGTTTCGAGGGGCCACATGACAAAAATATGGACTTGTTATAGCCCAAAACGGCTATAACCAAATTATAATAGTATAATTATTAGTTATTAAATATTATTTAACGTCTTCCGACTATAACTCGAAGTCGAGGAAGACGTATAAAGTTACGAGCGCAATCGCTGACAAAGCAAGCCACGCGCGGAGGCCACGCGTTCGCGAGACTCGAAGACCAATACGCCGGAAATGCAAGCAAAGAATATACGTAGCTTGCATCCGGGGTTTTTCCACCCAAAATCGAGCGACACGACCACCTATGGTCCTGTCGCTAAGCGATCCCCTCCATAAAACTAATCGAACAGGAGGTGATAAAACTACCCACCTCGAACGAGCGCTAGGCAGTCCTAATCATAAAATCACACGAAGCAGATAAAATTATAAAACTATACCGTACCGTCGAACTTAATAAAAGTAACTACGAGACAGACAATTGTAATCGTTTTAATAATAGAGAACGTTCCAGCTGATCTCGCGACGGCAGCCGTGATATCAGGCACGTGAAGCAACTCTATACCGCGATAAGCCAAACAGTTGTAGAGCGAGAAAGAAAGGAAGAATTAAAGCTGATATCTTCAAATAAAAAGATTTTATTCAAATACGACTACAAGTTTGGTGCAAACGGAGAGAAGACCCTGAACGATCCCGAACTTCCCAGTTCTAATTTGGCCAACGATCCCCAAAAATCCCTGTGCTTCCACAGAGGCACAACAAAATTGGTGGCAGCGGTGGGATGTACCGAAGGATCGCCAGCCAACTCGCCGAATAAAGACCTGTAAAAAACCAAAAGAGTAAATAACAGGCACGTCAGCAAACAAGTTAAAGTCGACGGACACAAGCAGAAGCAACACATACGGACGACACAAGTACGAGAATCACGGCCAAGCAGCTGAAACCAGAGTAGGAACGCCAGCGTCCAAGGACCAACGCCGACCTACGACATCTCTAAAGACAACGCATCGCCGCCGGGCAACGACCGCCGTACGACGAGCATCAGGCCGCCAGCCTTATCAGCCGCCGAGCGAGAAATTGCAGCATCAGCAACCTACTGACCCAGTGAGCGAACATGCGAGCCGTCGTATTACTGTAAGTCCGTAATATATTTGTAATTGCGTGAATGTCGGAAGGTTCTAACGTACCGAAACCGATAGCGAACCGATCGTGGTTATTAAGCGAACCAGCGCGACAAGCGATTAGCCTAAGTCTAACACCGCGAAAAAATTTTGATAACGCGCGAAGAAATTTAGAAACTCAATACTCGAGCGAAAGCGAGCCCGAGTTACCGGAGAACATCGTCAAGGAACGCGAATTTCCGTTCAATAGTTTCGACGAAAGCCTATTTCCGTGTGATACGACTGACCTCACTGACCACACTCAACGCGAGACTAGACGTACGCGACCGTATATTAGCAGAACCCCAAGTAGAGTATCTTTACGACGCTAATTTTCACTAACCTCCTACGATAGCGATCTGTTTGACCCAGAAGAAATTTACCGCCAACAAGAAAATAATATGGCCGAATCGCGAAATCCGCACGAACATACTCCCGCAAATCTGCCGCGAGGCGCAGTAGACGAAGAAATAGACAATATGCGACGATCCATCCGCCAGATGGACCAAAATATAGCGGAGGCCGACCGCACGCCGCCTCCCGAAAGAAACCGCGAAGAAAGAGGAGATTATACACAGATCATCCACATTTTAAATGAAATACGCGCGGATATTAATTCGTTAAACATACGAGTAACTCGACTAGAAAGCGCGGACGCACAATTACCCCGTCATACAGATACTCGCAGGGAAAACGATAACGATGCGTTTGAAACAACATATGGGCGAACGAGACGCGATATCAGAAATCGACGAAGCGTCGCCCCGAATTATCTGCCGTTAAAGGAAGCAAGAATAATGATCCCCGAGTTCGACGGAACCTCGCAACATAAATTGCAAGAATTTTTAAACGCGTGTAAATACGCCGTTCAGAACATAAATCCCGCGGACGAAGAATCATTAATTCAAGCAATCTTATTTACAAAATTAAAACGGAAAGCGATGCAGGATTTTGAGACGCGAGATATACAAACGTTCGACGAATTAAAACATCAACTTGAAACTTGTTACCAATCTAAACAAAGTACTACGCACTTACAAATTGAGTTCAATTCATTAAGACAAACATCAAATGAAACCGCGTACGCTTTCGGACAACGCGTTGAGTTACTAGCAATGAAGTTGTACGATGCTATGATTGAAGGAGAAGAGGACTTCTCACTATCAAAACGCACGATTCAACACACGATTAAAAAACAGGCGTTAATAAATTTTCAAATTGGATTACGCGACGAATTAAAGGTACTCGTACGCGCGCAACGATATACGACGCTCCAAGAAGCGATAACGGGCGCGAGCGCTGAAGAAAAATTTATCGGACCAACGGCAAGAATAAGCAACTTCCCGAATAAAAATAAATACGAATCAAGCAATTCGCGACAGATTCGAAATTCGACTTCGCAATGTTTTAAATGTGGAAAAAACGGACATTACGGACGCGATTGTCGAAGTAATCGATACGCGCTTCCTAAACCGGAAAAATCCTCGCGGATAAATGCAATAAATAAATATTGCAAACATTGTAAGAAATCCGGACACACCCGCGACGAATGCTGGAGTTTGAACGGTAACCAGAAAAAACGCGAAGAAAATACACACGACCGAAAGAATCCGCGACAACAAAAGCGAGATTCCGAGTCCGGCGGTAACAGTAGCGAAGATGATAAAAGCGAATCTAAAAAGAAACAACCGCGACCTGCGTCCGAATATCACGTTAAGCATATTAAAGATACGCCGAGCACACAGAAGAAGACGGATTTATTGTTAATAACACTACCCATGCGACAAGCAAAGGATGAAAAATTACGGATGTTGTGCGATTCCGGATCAACCATCTCGCTAATAAAATTAAAACAATTAAAGGGCGATACCCTCATATATGAGGATAAAATTGCGCTCACAGGCATAACCGGGCATAAGGTACACACCATCGGAAAAATGTACGCTACAATTAAAGTAGATGGACATAAAATAAAACATGCATTTTACGTTGTAAGAGATGACATTCCGATCGAATATGAAGGAATTCTAGGAATTGACTTCCTTCGACAACATTCGGTATCTTGCGATTATAAACAAAATCAACTAAAAATAGGAGACGCCGTGCTCAAATTCCATTCATTTAACAAAACCATTCTAAAACCGCGCAGCGAAACCATCGTAAAAGCGACAACGAATCAAAATCGAATAGGAGTAGTACGAGCAGAAGAAACAGCCCCAGGAGTCTATATCGGAAATTGTCTAGTAGAACCTAAAGATCACGCATGCACCGTTAGTGTAATGAATACGACCGATACAGAAGTCGAGATACAAACGCCACATGTTGTTATCGAAGATGTAGAATACGACCGAGAATCCGAAGTACACACTATACAAACGAGAAAAAATTCTAAACCTACTTCCTCACGATACTCGCAAATTTGACAACTACTACGAACACAGCATTTAAATTCAGAAGAAAAACAGGCACTCTTACGGATATGCGAAGAATATTATGATACATTTCAGTTGGACGGAGAACCACTGACGTGCACCGCGACGGTAGAGCACGAGATAAACACGCGCGCCGATATCTCACCGGTAAACACGAGACCATATCGCCTTCCGGAAAGGCATAAAACGGAAGTAAATAAACAAGTGCAAGAAATGTTAAAAAACGGCATAATCCGAACAAGCGCGAGTCAATGGAACGCACTCCTATTAGTGGTACCGAAAAAAGCCGATGCATCTGGAAAACCAAAGCTCCGAATAGTAGTCGATTTTCGGAAGCTAAATGATCTGACGATAGGCGACTCATTTCCACTGCCCAACATCATCGATATATTGGACCAGTTAGGAAACGCCAAATATTTCACTACCTTAGATTTGGCATCAGGATATCACCAGATACCGATGACCGAACGAGATAAAAATAAAACAGCATTTTCAACGCCCTACGGACATTACGAGTTTAATAGAATGCCGTTTGGACTAAAGAATGCGCCAGCAACATTCCAGCGATTGATGAATTCAGTTCTGAGAGGAATGCAAGGACTAAAATGTTTATTTTATCTGGACGACATCGTTATATATGGATCAAGCCTAGAAGACCACAATAAACGACTCAAGGAAGTACTACAGAGACTTCGAGAAAATAATTTAAAATTGCAGCCGGATAAATGCGAATTTTTACGCAAGGAAGTGATTTATCTAGGTCACATTATTTCGGAAGATGGGATATCTCCGGATCCGTCAAAATTAACAGCAATAAAAGAATTTCCGACGCCAAAGAAAGTGAAGGATATACAATCTTTCATAGGACTAGCCGGATATTACAGAAAATTCATAGAAGATTTCTCAAGAATAGCCAAGCCACTGACTAAATTAACAAAGAAAACAGAAAAATTCGAGTGGACAATGGAACAGCAAAATGCTTTTGAAATATTAAAAGAAAAATTAATGACGACGCCAGTGCTAAAATATCCAGACTTTACTCAAGAATTTATAGTGACCACCGATGCCTCCGACTATGCAATCGGAGCAGTATTGTCACAAGGAAAGGTAGGCAATGACCGGCCAATTGCTTACGCCAGCAGAATTTTATCGCGGGCGGAGCAGAATTATAATACAACAGAGAAAGAATTTTTAGCAATTGTATGGGCCGTAAAACATTTTAGGCCATACGTATACGGTACGAAATTCAAAATCGTAACCGATCATAAACCAGTAATCTGGTTATTTAATGTAAACGATCCCGGATCAAGATTGATCCGATGGAGATTAAAGCTCGAAGAGTATGATTATGAAATCATTCATAAAGCCGGACGAGCGAATGCGAACGCCGATGCACTGTGCCGCAATGTAAAAAGAGACGCACATGAAACAGAAGAGGAGCGAGAAGTCCTCGCAATAGAAGAAGAAACGAACTCCGACGAAGAGAAAAAATATACGGAGGAAGAGAAGAAACAGATATTATACGAATATCACGATGCACCCACAGGAGGACATCAAGGAATCGAGCGAACAATAAAAAGAATCCGCCTAAATTATAATTGGCACGGATTAACAAAAGACGTCGAAAAATACATATCAAAATGCGAATTTTGCCAAAAAAATAAATTATCGCGAAAAAATAAAGTACCGTTAATAATCACGGATACACCGACAAAACCTTTCGAAAAATGCGCGTTGGATATCGTAGGACCGTTAACAATAACGACCAACGGAAATAAATATCTATTAACATTTCAAGACAATTTAACGAAATTCAGTAAAGCGATACCGATTCCAAATCAAGAAGCGAATACGGTCAGTAAAGAATTCGTTACAAAAATTGTTCTCGAACATGGAATTCCGGAAAAAATTTTAACGGATCAAGGCACAAATTTCTTAAGCGAAATATTTAAAAATACATGCAAATTATTAAAAATAAATAAAATACAAACAACTGCCTATTATCCGGAAAGTAATGGCGCGTTAGAACGATCGCATCGAACATTAGCCGAATATTTAAGACATTATATAAATGACGACCAGACAGACTGGGATGAATGGATACCCTTCGCAATGTTCACGTATAATACGACGCCACACACAGCTACGGGATATACACCCTTTGAACTAGTCTACGGACACCAAGCCGATCTACCTACGGCACTGACGAGACCGCCTAAGCCGACATATAATTACGACGATTACGCGCAAGAATTAAAAGAAAGACTACGGGCAACAAATCAGCTCGCAAAAGAGCATGTTAAAGAAGAAAAAATTAAAGCTAAACAACAGTACGATAAAAATACTAGCGAAATAAAATTTAAAGTCGGTGACAAAGTATTAGTGTACGACGAGACTCTCCGACGCTGACGATCTAAAAAACTTGAATCTTTATGGATCGGACCGTACACAATAATTGAAAAGAACTCAGACGTAAATTACACGATAAAAAAGGGGAGAAAAGCAATCCGCATGCACACAAATAAGCTGAAGCAGTTTATTGAAAATTAATAAGAACACTTACCCTACTCGTTGCGGGAACGACCAGGATAACGCATACGATCGAGAGCACGACGAAGAGTCGCCAAACTCGTCCGACCTCGACCTCCAGAAGGACGATCCCCGATTAGGCCCGGCGATAAAGACCAGGGCCCAAAGGAAGTCGAGCGGGGTCCAACGCCCGAGAGGCCCTCAAGTTGCGGAAAGTACCCGCATCCGCAAGACGGCAGATATCCAAAATAATGGCAAATTGTGCCAAGGATGTGGCACCACCTCACTCACAGTACGATGACCACTTACACAATCCACAGAAATCTGGATCGAAAAGGGCTCCGTACTTCGATATACGGCCTCACAAGCCCGCTCGAACGGATCGCGCGGCAAAGCAGGGCCGCACAAAGTAAAATCATTGCACGCCCTGCATACTAAATTAGACGGATTGGACACAGAATCCAAACACCAAAAACAGAAATTATAAGAGTCCATGACTACTACCGAGTATGTCATCAAACGAACGTCAATAGGAGACTGAATACTAAACGAAATGACCCGTCGAAAAGCATGCAGAAAAATCATCTCAGAAAAAAGATACTAACCGATGACACTCGCGGGATATCATCGCGAGAAATAAAACTAAAGTATATAATATTACAGGATACTCGTCAGCTGGAACAGCCGACGGACCGCGGGTCTCACGGAGTTATATGAAACGGACTCATCATATGAAATTCAAGAATTTGAATATAACCCGGGCCTATACTTTGAAAAAATTGGACAGCTATACTACGCCAAGGGAACATGGAAATTAGTAATCCAATTAGATCTAACAATATTAAACGACAGATACGAACAAATATTGAAGTATTTGCAACAAACAGAAACGATGTGCGACACAATGAGACTACAGAATCACTACCATCGAGACGCTTGCAATAATCTTGATATTATAGCGAAACAAGAAGCAAAATATCTAACAAACGTAATGACACAAATTCAAACAATATATAAACCACCGACTAACAGACGCAGAGGACTGATAGACGGAATAGGCTCGATAGCGAAAACATTGTTCGGAACAATGGACGCGAACGATGGAAAGCATATTAACGAACAATTAAATGTATTAGAAAATAAACAACAAACGCTACAACACGTGGTTCGAACTCAAATAAAAGTAGTAAATAATACTATAGCGCACATTGAAAAATTAGAAAATATAATAGATCGAAATGAGAAACTTTTACAAAAACGGGTAACGGTATATACTGAACGCGCCGAAATAAATGAACATTTTATAATAATCACCGCGGTTATAACAGAGTTAATACGCGACGCGGAAAATACAATCGAATATTTAACATATATACGCAAAGGAGCAATGCATCCGAAATTAATGCCGATAGAAACGATTATTACACATTTAAAAGAAGCAACGCAACAATTACAACAAGGAATAATTACAACAAGGAATGTATTTCCCGTTTAAAATTCACGCGGAAGATTGGCTAGCGATAGAAGAATATACTAAAATAAGCGCGTTCTACGATAAAAGAAATGTTTATACCATATTGCGATTCCCATTAATTACACAACCGAGTTACGATATTATAAATGTAATTACATTTCCCGTACCGATGAATAATAACATATTTACCGTAACCGAAATAAATAATAAAATAATTGCAATAGATAAGGAAAAATTAACTTATCTTAGAATAACGGAAAGCGATTTAAAAAATTGTATAGAAATAAACTCCCAATATACATGTGAAAATACGATACCGATATATCGCATGAATCAAAATGCACCGTGCGAAATACAAATGTATAAATACACTGTCACGACAACACAATTGTAACACACAATTGATAAGCTCGAAAAATGCGATCTGGACAACACTACGACAACCGCACACTTGGTTATATGCGACCGCGACCGACCAACAGATAACGATACAATGCGATAATCGACACGAACAAAAAAGAATAATTAAAAATACAGGAAAAATTACATTAAGAGGAAAATGTAAATTAACGACAACAGATATGACGTTACAGTCAATAAAAACAGTATACGAAACAAACGTAGAAACCTACTTACCAGAAATAAATATCACGCTTCTACAGATATACAAGACACATGATAACGACACACTAGAAAACGTAACGCTACACCGAACAGAATTAATAAAATTAAAAAGTAAACTAGAAGAATTAAATAATAATCTACAAGACAACGAACAGAACTTCTTTGTTCAAAAACAATTTGTTTATCCAATGGCTACAAGCGGAATCATAACAATAATTATAATAGCCATTGTAACATATATAATTATAAAAAATAAAAAGAGGAAAATAAAACGACCATCAGTCAGGATATACGATGAAGAACCACGTATATCTTACGGACTTCCAAGACCTATACTAAAGCGTAGTCTAAGTACGCGATTTTAGATAGTAAGAAACGATTATATCAAATATTATATACGGGAAAAATAATGTATTCGTTAGAATAAGAAAGGATATAACTAAAGAAAAACGTTGTACCCCCGTTTTTCTTTTTTCATCGGGGGAGGGATGTTATAGCCCAAAACGGCTATAACCAAATTATAATAGTATAATTATTAGTTATTAAATATTATTTAACGTCTTCCGACTATAACTCGAAGTCGAGGAAGACGTATAAAGTTACGAGCGCAATCGCTGACAAAGCAAGCCACGCGCGGAGGCCACGCGTTCGCGAGACTCGAAGACCGATGCGCCGGAAATGCAAGCAAAGAATATACGTAGCTTGCATCCGGGGTTTTTCCACCCAAAATCGAGCGACACGACCATCTATGGTCCTGTCGCTAAGCGATCCCCTCCAAAAAACTAATCGAACAGGAGGTGATAAAACTACCCACCTCGAACGAGCGCTAGGCAGTCCTAATCATAAAATCACACGAAGCAGATAAAATTATAAAACTATACCGTACCGTCGAACTTAATAAAAGTAACTACGAGACAGACAATTGTAATCGTTTTAATAATAGAGAACGCTCCAGCTGATCTCGCGACGGCAGCCGCGATATCAGGCACGTGAAGCAACTCTATACCGCGATAAGCCAAACAGTTGTAGAGCGAGAAAGAAAGGAAGAATTAAAGCTGATATCTTCAAATAAAAAGATTTTATTCAAATACGACTACAAGTTTGGTGCAAACGGAGAGAAGACCCTGAACGATCCCGAACTTCCCAGTTCTAATTTGGCCAACGATCCCCAAAAATCCCTGTGCTTCCACAGAGGCACAACAGACTTGACCTTGAGTGACGTTTTCAAGGTGAGGTCAATGTGATCGATGTTTTCTTAAATGGAAACCCCCATTTTTTATTGCATATTTTTGTAGCTTATCTCGAGAACTTTTCAAAACACTATAATAAAATATTTTTTTATTAAGTATTTTTGAGTTATATTATATCTTAATCTGACATATATTGATATAAAAAATAAAATATCTAGTAAAATATTTAGTTTTCAATAATCTCACCGTAATACTTTTATGTACAGAATAATGAGACAAATCAATTAATATAAAAAAAAAATAATTGTTTTTAATTATTTACAATGTATTTTTTTAAACAATTATTTGTTTTTTTTTACACTAATTGATTTGTCTCATTATTCTGTACATAAAAGTATTACGGTGAGATAATCGAAAACTAAATATTTTACGAGATATTTTATTTTTTATATCAAAATATGACAGATTAAGATATAAAATAACTCGAAAAATATTTAATGAAAAAATACTGTATTATAGTGTTTTGAAAAGCTCTCGAGATAAGCTACAAGAATGTGCAATAAAAAATGGGGGGTTCCATTTAAAAAACGGAAGTTGACCTTCAAATGACCTTGAAAATGACCTTTAATGTCAAATCCAAGGTCATTATTATATAGCCCCCTTTGTTCCCTACAACTTTTATCCGAGTCGTTTTCCTTCAAACGTTGATCCTGAAAAGTTATGAGGGTGGAACTTTTAAAATGGGACACCCTGTATATATATACAGGGTGTATCTGAAATGATGCACTAAACTTTAGGAGCGTATTCTAGAGGTCAAAACAAGACTTTTTTTTCTTATGAACATGGGTCCGCAAATGAAGCCCCCTCCAAGCTAAAATTCGAAAATGTGTGAGATACGTTTTTATCTTTTCATTTTAGTGGTTTACTTTACTTCATAATTTACTGGACTATACCAAATTTCAACCTTCTGCCATTTTTTTTCTGAAATACAGCCAATTTTTAATTTTTTCCCCAAACTTTAGGGGCCTCTAGCTCGGAGGAGGGTTCATTTGCGGACCCATGGTTATAGGAAAAGAAGTCTTATTTTGACCTCTAGAATATGCTCCGAAAGTTTAGTGCATCATTTCAGATACACCTTGTATATACAGGGTGGTCCATTTTAAAAGAGCCAGTCAAATATCTCGAAAAATATGGAAGATACGGAAAAACGTTTCAGACAAAAGTTGTTTGGTTCGAAGGGGGACATAAGATGGTGCCATTGATGGTGACCTTGGATAGTCATTTGAAGGTCACATGGAGGTCACTTTCAGTTTCTTAAATGGAAACCCCCATTTTTCATTGCATATTCTTATAACTTATGTCGAGAGCTTTCCAAAACACTATAATAAAGTATTTTTTCATTAACTACTTTTTGAGTTATTTTATATTTTAATCTGACATATTTTGATATAAAAAATAAAATATCTCGTAAAATATTTAGTTTTCGATAATCTTACCGTAATACTTTTATGTACAGAATAATGAGACAAATCAATTAGTGTAAAGAAAAAAACAAATAATTGTTTAAAAAAATACATTGTAAATAATTACATACTTTTTCTTAAAAATAATTATTTTTTTTATACTAATTGATTTGTCTCATTATTCTGTACATAAAAGTATTACGGTAAGATTATCGAAAACTAAATATTTTACGAGATATTTTATTTTTTATATCAAAATATGTCAGATTAAAATATAAAATAACTCAAAAAGTAGTTAATGAAAAAATACTTTATTATAGTGTTTTGGAAAGCTCTCGACATAAGTTATAAGAATATGCAATGAAAAATGGGGGTTTCCATTTAAGAAATTGAAAGTGACCTTCATGTGACCTTCAAATGACTATCCAAGGTCACATTAATGGCACCATCTTATGTCCCCTTTTGAACCAAACAACTTTTGTCTGAAACGTTTTTCCGTATCTTCCATATTTTTCGAGATATTTGACTGGCTCTTTTAAAATTGACCACTCTGTATATATATATATATATATATATATATATATATATATATATATATATAATAACGAAGCTATCGAATAAATTTATTAGAAACTCGATTGTTCTATGTGTTATTATCTATTTAAGATTTCAACTTGGTTCGCGCGTGTACAAATTTATTAATTACATTAGACATTAGCAAAATCGTTATCTCTCGTTCTCTCTCGTTAATTCCTGCGTTCTTTCTCTTTCTCTTCTTTTCTCGCGTATTACGCCGTTATGCATGTGCGTGCGTGTATTCGTGCTTAGAGATGAGTACGAATAATAATGCTATATGTATATATATATATATATATATATATATATATATATATATATATATATATATATATATACATATATATACACGATATATATACGATACGAAAAGTGTCTTCATTTTTTACTCTACATGTTTTAGGAATACTATATATATAAAATTATACACATGTATACATAAACATGTATACATAACCATTTTGTTTATCTATATACATAATATTTGACATATCAAACGATGTAGTCGGTATACGGATAATATTTGATATATCAAACGATATAGTCGGTATACAGATTACAGATATTACCATCGGTATATTTATTATATCACAATACTGTCAGCTATGAGCGCCGCTACTGCGATGCGGTAGAAAGGAGAACTGTACTTTTGTCCGGAGACGACCAAGGAGACCAACACGTTTCTTATTCATAAATTTTCCGTTTCGGACTTTGCATCGTAATATCTCCGTTTATGTTATATGTAGAACGAAAATAAAGATGCTTTTCTTATATAAATCAAACTCAAGCTATCGATTAAGCCTAGTAAAAACTCGATCCATTCAGCGGTTATTGCAATCTAATAATCTCAAGTACTCTCAACTAATCGACTCGCGTGAAGATACACGGGGTGCCTTGCTGTCGCTAAGCGCGATCTTTGGCTTCGCGTGACTTGGTGCGAGACACTACCGCGTCTCTTGATTACATGAACATATCAAATAATAAAAAAAAGAAAAAAATGTTAACAGCGTAGGTGGTTTCGAACCTGGGTTCTCGCTATTAGTGTACTCGCGCTTACTCCCTGCGCCAACGGCACTGTTCGATAAAGTGTCTTTCTTTATGTCTTACAACCTACATTAAAATTTCTCCAAATTTCAAGTATAAAAAAATACTACTTACAAGGCGCATTGGACGAAAAGCTCTTACAGGGCTTAACTATATTCAATGAAGATTCACCACAAAAAAGAAGATCAAAATCGGTGAAGAGTCAGCTGCGACCTCTCCTTGTCAGTCGTTTACCTGCTTTTCAGATCTGTCAGTTCGTTCGACCCGATTCCAAACGCCACGAGACGTTTAACTTCGGGATAATAAAAGATAGTTGTTGCGCCCTTCCGTCGACTCATCCTTCCCCGAGTTTGGACGTAACATTAGTATGTCAATAATTCATATTTTGTGAAAAAGAAAAGATATTAAGTGTTCTATATACCTTTAAACTTAGGTTGCACGTGATAAACACTCACGTTTTGTAAATAAAGAAATGTCAATATTACACCATCAATCATACAAGTCATGCCTGGATCAGTTTATTGTTAGACCAATGTTCTCAACAATACTACTCTGTTTCTAGTAGAGAAATCTTTCTGCTAGAAGCATGGGATTTGTTTGCATATGCGCAGAAGTGCAAGCAATGTGCAACTTGAAGGGGAACATTCCGATTAAACCATGTTGCGATTGCCCACAGCCAATCCCGATTGCTCAATCGCACTAGTGGTATTACAATTGACCAATCGGAGGGTGCTGTGACCAATTGGGACCCTCCTAATCTGACAATGAGTAACGTACTAATACCATCCAATATCCAATATATTCAATCGCCTTATAAAGATATATCAATTATACAACGAATATATCCAAAGTAAGGTATTGTGTTTTAATAGTTGAGCTGGGCCTTATAAAGATTTTCGCTCATGTATCAATCTACAATTTATAATTATTACCGGTATTAGCGATTGATTGCGTATTTGTTTGTCCAACTTCATTGTCTAGTTCTAGCTGTTGATATTATGCGCTAAAAAAACATGAAGGCACAGGACGCGACAAGTTATATTCCCGAAATCAATAATAACCAGGTAATAATCAATACTACTTCGTTTTTACAAAATATAAAATAATTTGTGTAAAATTTATAACCAAAACAAATTATTTTATCAAAACGTGTTATTTAATGTAAAACTTTAAATATCAAACAAATAAAACTGAAATTCGTTTCTTTTGTCAGTATAGATGAATCGAAATGCTTCTGTTCTCAATTAATTTTTTTTACATATGTCGAATATGCATGGATTCTGATTTCTTAAAATGCCTTCAATTATCACAATAATTATCATGTCGTAATACATATATACTTTGTTTGTTTTATCTGTAACTGCGCCAGAAAGAAAATAATCATTATATAGTCGAATTTAAAGATGATTTGCAAATGATTCCAAAAAATTGGTTAATAAGCAACGAACAGGCATTCTGGCCTCCATCCAATGATTGAAAAAAATATTTTAATGCCGTAAAAAATATGCATGAACCTGCTCAAGATTGGAAGACATCTATCATTGTAAAAATCACAGGCTCTGCAAGTAAAACATATTTATATGCTTGTTACGTCCTGGCGACTTCACGATTCCTTCCTTCCGCGAAGTTGCGGCAATGATAATCGATCGGTGATAGAAATGAGTCGTTCGGTAAATAGAGCATCTTGCGTCACACATTCCTTAAACATTTAGTCACTTATCAATATCTATATCTACGAGTAACCGTGAGAAAGAGTGAAGCGAGGGGGGGATTTAAGGCGGGAGGAGGCACGAACCAAGCATCCATCTCTTCCGTGGCAGCGGCACTGTCGTGACTAGGGCGTTTACACACTTCCTCAGCCCGACAAATAATTGTTAGAAAACAACATTTGCGGGTCTGAAAAAATATGCGAGGTACAAGTGGCTGAATCGGGAATCGAACCCGAGTCTTTCGCTTCCCGGGCAACTGCTCTTACCACTGAGCTATTCAGACCTCGCACCTTATGCCACTCTAACACAGTACATACGACTCCAGAGCGACGAAACCGCGCCAGTCGCCTAAAAATAAATAAAAACCAGTAGATACCCTCGCAGTAGAATTCTCCAGCGGAATAAAAATCTGATAACGAAAAGATAATAAAATTCTCACAAAATATCTGATGAATACAACTAAATCAATAATGACGAAACTTCTGTGACGTCACATTGAGTAACGACAGAAAGTTGGACTTTGTCTAATCAAATCACGGGCGTAAGGGAAACCTAGAGCTCGAGGGATTCTGAACTGATCACCAATCGACGATCACTACGAATGAAAATTCGAAAAGTAGGAGAAACACCCCGCCTAATGAGGACACTGGCACAATTTTTAATTCGTTGAAGTTTTGGGAGATTCCCACTCTTAAAAATTAGAATACACCCTGAAAAGAGAGATATAAAAAGAAGACTCGAACGGACTTACACACTTATTCTCCGGTCTTCAGCTTCACGCAGTCTTACTCTGTGCTTTTGCACCGTAATTCGCGAGTTAGACACTTGTGCCACCAGTGTCCTTACTTGGCATCATCTCCAGAGCAATCACGAATCGAACATCGGGTTGCCGACATGAGACACAGAGCGAAACACCGTACAAAAATTCGCCACCCCTACACCTCTGAATTACTATTTAAAAAAGTAAGTTTAATTGAATAATTTTTCTTTTCCTCCTTTTTGTCTTGTTTCTTATTTAAATCAAAACTTCCCGAAGAATGTTTCATTCTTTTAAATCATCAACCCGTTTCGGTAATAAGTCTTAGAAAATTTTAAATCCTGATCTTAATCTAACACATATGCGAGCGACCAATTTTATATTTCTGACCGTTCTTAACATATACACTTATTTACTTATACATATTGATTTTGATTTTATGTTTTTATCCTTTAATCAAATATATTTTTATATTGTATTAACCAGTCAGAATCTAAATTTAACAGTAAAATCATTCCATTCCATTTCTGACTGATGTCCTCCGTATTAATGTAACACCCGCGAACTAAAAACACACACATATACATGTACACTCACCGAGAAATTATAATCAACAATATTTTATTTTAATTTTTATTATAATCATGTATATCCACCATTTACTTTAAAAATAAATAAATTTACATTTTGTTAATTTAAAAATCAAAATAACTCTTTATTAAACCCCCCACTCATTCCTCTAGTCGAAAGATCGCACTTGGTCCCATCCCGCGTAAAAGAGATTAAATTCTCTTACCGAAAAGGGACCACCGAACGAACGTCTGAATAACCAGCGTAACAGCGACTCAGTCGTTTACCTGCTTTTCAGACCTGTCAGTTTGTTCGACCCGATTCCAAACGCCACGAGACGTTTAATTTCGGGAAAATAAAAGATAGTTGTTGCGCCCTTCCGTCGATTCATCCTTCCCCGAGTCTGGACGTAACATGCTAATGTTTTAATATTAGATGAAAATAAGAAAATTAATGAAATATGAAACTTGTATTTGTTTTAATAGCGATCAATGTATACTTTTGTAATTGTTCGAAATCGAATTAATGGCGATGGAAGACGAGGCGCCTTAAACGAGATCGAATTTAAAGCGATAGGAGATATAGCGCGGCCGATCGATAATTTCTAAGAATTCGGGATGAGAGGGATGACCGCTCTCGATACAGTCGCTCTTGCTCTAACTTATCGGGAGCTACGAGCCTTTCGACACTCCGAGCCTATCACTGCGCTTTAAACTGACATCAGTGGCGCCCAATCAGGGGCTGCCAGCCCCCGTCAATCAAAAACTACCGCGAATTTTTCCTATCATAATTGTCGCTCCCTTAAGACAAAAGAAAGTGAGTCATACGTTCTGAATCCTTCTAGAAGGATTCAAGATTATAAAAGAGGCACGCACAAGGCGCGGCCGGCTCTTGACAAAAAGTAATCGACGCGTACACGTAGTTTTTCTCGCGCTGCTTTATTCGACTAAGTTCCGTCGCGACAGTTAATCCAGTGCGCTTTCGCAGCTCGCGATCCACCGATTCTCTGTGCGATCTTATCGTTCGACAGTGCGGTCTCCTCGTTCGAGATTATCCCTCCGTTGCTTGCGGAAATATTAGATATAATTTCATTAATCTGTAAAAAGTGTACAAAGTTACTTTAAGAAATACGTATTGTCAAGTCGCTCGTCTTTCATACAGTTCCGCGTCCTCCTTACTCATCGAGATTACATTTAGCGGTACTCCTCACTCTCGCGTTCACCTCTGTCGCTAACAGTAACATTTTAATGTAACTTGGAACACTGTATATATATGTATATATATGTATATATATATATATATATATATATATATATATATATATATATATATAATTATACAAACACTTATTTGCGCGTAAAAGGGGAGAATCGGCAAAACGGACAGAAGATAAAGTTAGATATTTATATATATATATATATATATATATATATATATATATCTCTCACATATATTAGTTCTTTTATATTACATAAAAATATACAAAATACAATAAAATAAAAATATATGCAATACATGCACACTTGGATATTGTTGCTAAACGATTTGTGATTCATGACCAATATGATGAAAAATACGATTATAATTTATAAATGAAACTCTCGTGAGACACCAGTTGGCACATTTGTATAAAATCGTTTATTAAAATTTATAAAAATAACAACGAAGTTTTTGAATAAAAATTTAAGGCATCTGACAACACTGAAACAAAAATTGATTCTGCTAAATTTTATATATATATTATTGATTTTTGAATAAAATAAGTTTTGTAAATTTTGATCTTATCCGTCCGATTTTGTTATTCTGTGAAGCTGCATAATGATGCATACGAAGAGTGAAAAATTTTTCTAAAATAATGCGGATCAATTGATTTCTGTGATCCGTCAAGGGAGCTTGATCAAAAGCATATTCCACTTCAGTGAATAAATCATTTACTCGTAGTCTTATAAATGTTAAATGTATAAGTTTCTAGATTACATTTTTAGAAATCAAGATATTTCCATTTGTTCTAATAATTTGTTCTGCTGTTTTACAAATTTTAATTACATCGTCGGACGCATTAAATAATTTACCATAGACTTTTCTTATTTGCAGCTTGGATGGTGATTTTATTTGCTTCAAGCATTCGATGCACGAATGACAACTTAATTTTGGGTCCGTCTTTTTAGCAACAAATCCTGCAATATATGCTAGAATATCAGCTTGATATTCGCTGAATGTAATTGATGGTTGCATTGTATAATTATGCTCCACATCCCAAATAAAATCTTCCATCAAATTTGTTTCTTCACCACTGTAGTTCATTGTATTTACTTTGAGAAGGACAGTATCATCTTTAGATACAATTTCCATTAAAAATAATATTAATATTAACATGCGCAAGGAGTTTTTTTAAAGCTGCTATAAACTGTCGAACAGTTGGATTGTTGTTAAATCCACCACAACGTCTTATACAAGAAAAAAACGTCTCTAAGTGATCTTGAGACATTTTATACGTTAACAAGAAGGTGACGTATTTTTCTGAAAACAATCGTTCAGCCAAAAAGATCACGCTTTTTAAACACATTATTAATCCTAGAAAACCTGTTTTATTTCTAGTCTGGATTATAGGTGTCGTATCTACTTTTAACTTTTCAATATATCCAATGAAATTTTCCGCACTCATTTTTATGTCCTTTAAATTTTTAACAGAAATTGCTTGTTGGGTTGTTTTTTTTTGTCAAAAGGTTTCTTGAATTAAGCAGATCAAATATATCCTTAATTATTTGACAAAACTCTGCCGTTGGTGTTGCACCTTGAAATTGTATTAACTTGAAATCTTTTTCACAGGTCTTCAGAGCGTTTGCAACGCTGGAACTGAAGGTCTGAGCGGCTAGTCGAACTTTCATTTTCTCATTGGTAAAATCAATGTGCTTACAACGAATTCTAGTTGCTAAATAAAGCCCTTCTTCTTCTTGTTTTTCCACAAGCAAAATCAAGTATTTCCAAGCAATAATGTTTCATATCAAAGAATTGTATTGCAGCCAATGTATTTCTTACTAATTTCAGCAGCATCCAACATAACTGTTATGGGCTCTCTTGTTACAGGATCTTCAAAGTGAGTTATTAATTTATCTGGAGAAGTTGAAATTTTGGCTCCCAGTTTTTCCACCATAGAAATATTTGTAGACGCTCCATCAAAAGTAATATTACAAATCGGGATTGTATGAGAATGTGCAATGTGCAATATGTCACTCAAAATATTACTTTTTTCTTTACCCGTTAATGTGTGGATTAAGTAATAACGACTACAATGTTAAAATATGAATTAATGCCTACTAACATGAATACGAGAGCATTTGTTGCTTCCGTATTGTTATCATTCTCATTGCTGTTATCTCCAATATTAACATATCTATGCCATTGTTTTCCATCGAATTCCACCAGTTTTCTAATCGCCATCTCATCACATGTTAAAGAAAAATATAATTTCTTATTTCCAGCTTCGGCGTTTTTACATAATTCGGACACATGCTTCATCGCATCAATCAAAATTCCCGGTTCATTATTGGCTGCACTTAACCATTTTCGAATTGTGCTCTGATGCGGAAGAACATTCATTAATGTCTTTCTTACATATTCATATGCTGCTGGCGAATAAAAATGCAATGTACAGGCAAACTGTTTTAGTTCGTCTGGAAATGGACCCTTCTTTTGATGTATAATTTTATTTATCAACTCAATTGTTGGGGAACGGGTTTTCTGTGGGAATGAAGGAGAATCGAAAATTGACATCATACGGATTCAGTTTTCTATAATATTTATTGATAATATGTCAAGGTCAAACTCATCCGTGAGGTTGCCCACTTTATGTATAATTACCAAAAATAATTCTAATTAATAAACTACAAATAATAAAGAATAAAAAATTAAGAATAAAGTGCATATAATAATAGATTACATGAAAAATACCAAAGTACCTGTACACACACACACACACACACACACACGCACACGCACACGCACATGCATACGCACACGTATACGCACACGCATACGCACACGCACACGCACACGCACACACACACACATGTATGCATGTATATATGTGTATATATTATATATTTGCTGAACCCAAAATAATGTTTTTAACTAACATTCATGATTTCTGTAACAGAATCTATTATTAGGTTCTTATTCTTCAACTCTTCAATGATATCGTTAAACGTTTTAACTTTTTTAACAAGGCGCTCATTTTTCCGTTGTAACAATAATTTTTCTTTTCTTAATTCTTTGCATGCTGTCACAAATCGATTCCATATGATTTCGTCTGTAAAATTTTCTCTTCTGAAAATGCCGAATTCCTTGAAAGAGCAGCGTTTTTTTACTGGTGCAATAGATTCATCGCAAAAGTCATTTGTCCTACAAAATAATATTTGGGTAATGTTATGATTGGAGAAACCAGAATTAGCAAAGAAACTAATATACCCGTATTACAAGGAGTATTACCTTTTTAAACTTTTAACAGAGTCAGTGGACATGGCAGATTCTCTTGGCATACTCTCAATGGCATCTTATCACTTCTGCATCTTATCAATGGATTCTCTTGGCATCTTATCACTTTCATCTATAATATTCTCTATCTCCTTGTAAAATTCCATTGGAGTTGTAGAATGTTTAGAATTTCTAAATAATGTCAACGTGATGGGAGTTCTTATTATATATTATCACAAATATAAAACTTAGAATAAAGTGAGATGAAATGGAATTTATTTTTTCTAATTATCAATATCTCCAAAACCAATGAAGAGAATGCAAAGAACTTTTTGCCATTAGAAATGTTAGAAAATAAACTCTCAAATCATGCAAAGTTGATTAAATTCTCTTCAGTGGGTTTCATGTTTCAAGATAGTAATGATTAAAAAAGGTTTATTTTACCCCGCCCTGCTCTTTCAAAAATCTTGAAGTTTTAAACTTACTGTTCATCATTTTCCATCGATTGAATATCTATATTTAACTCAGGAGTATTCATAGACATAGTATATACGTCTATGGGAGTATTTAAGTTTGGAATAGCGTTTATTTTCAAAAGTGGCTTATCACATAATTCTCGATAATCTTCGGGTTTAAAATGTTGACTGCATACACGCCCTTTAATATCGTCTTGCTTTAGTACTTCTAACCACTTTTTTGTCTATCTGGATCTGATGGAAAACTGAAAACACAGATATTGTATAGAAAAATCACGAATATGGACATTACGATGGATATAATAATAATAATAATAATAATGATGATGATGATGATGATGATGATGATAATAATAATGATGATAATAATAATGATGATCATAATAATGACAATAATAATAATGACAATAATAATAATGACAACAATAATAATGATAAGAATAATAATGACAATAATAATAATGACAATAATAATAATGACAATAATAATAATGACAATAATAATAATGACAATAATAATAATGACAATAATAATAATGATAATAATAATAATGATAATAATAATAATAATAATAATAGTAATAATGATAATAGTAATAATGATAATAGTAATAATGATAATAATAATAATGATAATAGTAATAATGATGATAGTAATAATGATGATAGTAATAATGATGATAGTAATAATGATGATAGTAATAATGATGATAGTAATAATGATGATAATAATAATGATGATAATAATAATGATGATAATAATAATGATGATAATAATAATGATGATAATAATAATGATAATAATAATAATAATAATAATAATGATGATGATAATAATATAATAATTACATACCGATGGAAAAGAAGATGTGGGTTTTTTGCAGATTCTTCAGCGTGGCACACACAACAATATCGGGTCGTTTTGATATGACTTTTATGTTATTCCTGAAGGGAATTAGAATAAAAGAAAGAAAATATAATTATACAGGGTGAGTCATATTAATCAACGCACGCAAATATCTCGTAAAGTAAACAAGATGGAAAAAAATGTTCTATACAAAAGCTGTATGGTTCAGAGGGGGACACATGATGAAAATATGGACTTGACCTTGAGTGACCTTTTCAAGGCCAAGTCAATGTGATTGATGTTTTCTTAAATGGAACCCCCCATTTTTTATTGCATATTCTTGTAGCTTACCTCGAGAGCTTTTCAAAACACTATAATAAAATATTTTTTCATTAAGTACTTTTTGAGTTATTTTATATTTTAATCTGACATATTTTGATATAAAAAATAAAATCTCGTAAAATATTTAGTTTTCGATAATCTTACCGTAATACTTTGATGTACAGAATAATGAGACAAATCAATTAGTGTAAAGAAAAAAACAAATAATTGTTTAAAAAAATACATTGTAAATAATTACATACTTTTTCTTAAAAACAATTATTTTTTTATGCTAATTGATTTGTCTCATTATTCTGTACATAAAAGTATTACGGTAAGATTATCGAAAACTAAATATTTTACGAGATATTTTATTTTGTATATCAAAATATGTCAGATTAAAATATAAAATAACTCGAAAAGTACTTAATGAAAAAATACTTTATTATAGTGTTTTGAAAAGCTCTCGAGATAAGCTACAAGAATATGTAATAAAAAATGAGGGTTTCCATTTAAGAAAACATCGATCACATTGACTTGGCCTTGAAAAGGTTACTCAAGGTTGTACAAACATTGTAAATAATTTTCTTAAAAACAATTATTTTTTTATACTAATTGATTTGTCTTATTATTCTGTACATAAAAGTATTACGATAAGATTATCGAAAACTAAATATTTTACGAGATATTTTATTTTTTATATCAAAATGTGTCAGATTAAAATATAAAATAACTCAAAAAGTACTTAATGAAAAAATACTTTATTATAGTGTTTTGGAAAGCTCTCGAGGTAAGATACAAGAATATGTAATGAGAAATAGGGGATACCATTTAAAAAATTCAAAGTGATTTTTATGTGACCTTGACGGTGCTATTCAAGGTCATACTAATATTATTATATAATGCGGCACTTAGAGCTCTACAACTTTAGCATGAAACATTTTTCACGAAAATGCGTTGTTTCCTCAAAAAACTGCTGATACGGGCGTTCTGTTACACCCTGTATATATATACAGGGTGCGGCATTTATAGCGACGCGGGCATATTTTTCGGAAACGAAGTGAAATATCAAAAAATGTTTCAGACAAAAGTTGCATGGTTTCGAGGGGGCCATATGATAAAAATATGGATTTGACCTTAAGTGGTCTTTTCAAGGTGAGGTCAATGTGGTCGATGTTTTCTTAAATGGAGCTTCCCCTTTTTTATTACATATTCTTGTAGCTTACCTCGAGAGCTTTCCAAAACACTATAATAAAGTATTTTTTCATTAAGTACTTTTTGAGTTATTTTATATTTTAATTTGACATATTTTGATATAAAAAATAAAATATCTCGTAAAATATTTAGTTTTCGATAATCTTACCGTAATACTTTTATGTACAGAATAATGAGACAAATCAATTAGTGTAAAAAAAATAATTGTTTTTAAGAAAAAGTATGTAATTATTTACAATGTATTTTTTAAAACAATTATTTGTTTTTTTCTTTACACTTGATTTGTCTCATTATTCTGTACATAAAAGTATTACGGTAAGATTATTGAAAACTAAATATTTTACGAGATATTTTATTTTTTATATCAAAATGTGTCAGATTAAAATATAAAATAACTCAAAAAGTACTTAATGAAAAAATACTTTATTATAGTGTTTTGGAAAGCTCTCGAGGTAAGCTACAAGAATATGTAATGAGAAATAGGGGGTTCCATTTAAAAAATTCAAAGTGATTTTTATGTGACCTTGACGGTGCTATTCAAGGTCATACTAATATTATTATATAATGCGCCACTTAGAGCTCTACAACTTTTGCATGAAACATTTTTCACGGAAATGCGTTGTTTCCTCAAAAAACTGCTGATACGGGCGCTCTGTTACACCCTGTATATATATATATATATATATATATATATATATATATATATATATATATATATATACGTTTTTAGTATATTAATTAATCTAACAAGTAAATGATACAGTATGGCGGATTCGTTTATGTTCTCTCTTATTTTACACGATCGGGAATATATTTACTGTAACTGCTAAGTTAAGTCTGTCCCTATTACTCTGTTTGATAAAATTTCAATTATTATTATTATTTTTTTTTTTTGTTAAAATTATTATCGTGATTTGTCTTCCAATTCTGAGGTCCATCTGAAAATTCTCATAATTATTTATTAGTAGGTTTAATATATGAAATTCGTAAGCGGTTAGGATGTACAATTCGACTATTCTTTTTTATTCTAATTTTTACGTTATTTCTATTCAAGATTTCTAGAACTTCGTGAGGCCCAGTATATTGATCTCCAAATTTACCTGGTTTTGGACCTTTTAATAAAAATACTTAATCTCCCGGTTTAAAGGTTTGTGGGTTGATTTTTCTATCGTAATAATTTTTTGATCTAATTTTCGCCTGAATGACATTATCGCGTGCGTTTCCCTGAATTGCATGAAGTTGAGTGACAAGATTTATTAAATATTCATCGTAATGTTGTGCCTCTAGCCGCTAAGGAAGAGGTCTTTAGGGATTTATACGCCCAAAGGATTAGGATCCACGCTCGAAATAAGACACTCCCGGACGTTAGGTAGAAGTTGATATATTTCACAGGTTTTTGTACACTTTTACTTATTCGCGATTATAATAGTCGGGCGCGATACGTACGGTACTTCGATACTATCGATATATGCGAGCGAGTAGTGAGCGAGTAGCGAGCGATGTTAATGAGCTGTATTACTGAGCTATGTTACTGAGCTGGCGTCGGTGCATCTCGCGCTCAATATATATTAATTAATTAGGTCGTTGATGAGGGAGGAGTGTGGTGTCCCTGACCGGAGCATGTCTCGTGCTCCGCTCGTCAGCTGTCTCAACTGCTTACTCAGCTTCCGAGAACTTGACCGTGACTTCCTTCTCTTTAGTCACGTATCTTTACTTTATTTTATTAATAATCTTTTATTACTTTTATTTTTTCTTAATTACTTTTCCTTGAGCTCTTTCCCTGATTCTAATGCTTTGCTTTAGTCAGCTCTTTCTCAATCTTTTCTGTTCTACTTTATTTTACTTGTTTTATCTTTTAATATATTGAGAAATTGGTCGGGTTACGACAGTAATTTGCTAATTTATCCCCAGGAGGTAGAAGTTCGTTCGATGGAACACGTGCTATCTTTCCAAAAACCAGCTCATATGGAGTGTGCTTTGTTGCTTCAAGTACGCTCGTATTATAATTAAACATGGCAAAGCTAATCCATCTATCCCATTGTTTTTGTTCATTTGCGTATTGTTTTAAATATTCGCCTAATGCGTGATGTGATCTTTCCAATGATCCATTTGATTGAGGATGGAAGGCTGTTGTTCGAAATTTACGAATTTTAAATAATTTTGCAATTTTCTTTATTAGATCGCTAAGGAAATTTCTGCCTTGATCTGTTAATATTGCTTTTGGTGCTCCAAGTACGCAAATAAATCGATCTACAAAAGCTTCTGCGATGGGTTTAAAAATTTCTTGTTTTTTATCATTTTACAATCTATTTCTTCGATATTTACAGGATTTCTCGATAATGCATCTGCGTTTACGTTTGTTTTTCGCGCTTTGTATACAACCTCATAATCATATTCTGCCAATTTTAATCTCCAACGAAGTATTCGCATATTTGCATCTTGTGCGTTTTTAAACCACATCAAAGGTTTATGGTCTGTAACTAAGGTGAATTTCCTGCCGTATAAATATGGTCGAAAATGTTTAACGCAATATACAATAGCCAGCGCTTCTCTTTCGTATGTATCGTATTTTAATTCATTATCTGTTAAGGTTCGTGAGGCGTATGCTATCGGTAGGTCTTTATTTATCTCTCCTTGTGATAATATTCCTCCAACGGCTATTCCAGATGCATCGGTCGTTAAAATGAATGATTTGGAAAAATTTGGGTATTGCAGTACTGGCTCTTCGCACAGTTTTTGTTTTAAAATTTCAAAAGATTCTTCTTGCACAGATGTCCACTCGAAGCGGGTGTCGCCTTTTAATAAATTTGTTAACGGTTTGGCGAATTTTGAAAAATTCGGTATAAAGCGTCTATAATATCCTGCAACTCCTAAAAATTGTTTAATGTTTTTAGGTGTTTTAGGTCTTGGAAACCGTTGTACTGCTTCT
Organism: Formica selysi; assembly: GCA_009859135.1. Taxonomy (NCBI): domain Eukaryota; kingdom Metazoa; phylum Arthropoda; class Insecta; order Hymenoptera; family Formicidae; genus Formica; species Formica selysi. Next base: position 45,006 of record WHNR01000246.1, read on the forward strand.
AATTTTTTTGGATCTGGTTTTACTCCGTCTTTACTGATTACGTATCCCAGATAAGTTACTTCCGTTTTTAAAAATTCGCATTTGTCTGGCTGTAATTTTAAATTAGCTTCTCGAAGACGTTCCATTAAAGCGTTGTATTTTCTTTCGTGTTCTGCTAAAGACGTTGCATAGATAACAATATCGTCCATATAAACGAATAATTCTTTGCCTTGTAACCCAGTTAATACTAAGTCCATTAGGCGCTGGAAAGTAGCCGGAGCATTTTTTAGACCGAACGACATTCGATCAAATTCGTAATGTCCAAAAGGAGTAGTGAAAGCTGTTTTATGACCATCTTCGTGGTTCATTTTTATTTGATGAAATCCAGATGCTAAATCGCATACTGAAAAATATCGAGCTCCTCCTAATTGGTCTAATATATCAACGATATTTGGTAAAGGATATCCATCTCCGAAAGTTTTATCATTTAAAGCGCGAAAATCTAATACCATTCTCCATCGTTTATTTCCTTTGGAGTCTTCTTTCTTAGGTACAATCCATATAGGCGTGTTATATGGCGATTGTGAGTATTTTACAATTCCTCCTTCTAACAGTTCTTCTACCTGCTTGTTTATTTCTTCTTTATGAATTTGCGGAAATCGATACTGACGAGTGTTTATTGGTTGGTCATCTGTAGTAGGTATTCGATGTTGTAAGACGTGAGTTGCGGTTAATTTTTCTCCAGGAATATGAAATCTATCTTGACTGTCCGTTATTAATTTTATATTACTTTTTCTTTCTGTTTCATTTAAATGTTCTAATCGCAATGATTCTATGATTTCAGCGGGTCGATTCTTTCTCTTTTCCTCGGAGATTGTTAGACAATTATGCAAATTATAATTTTCAACTTCTTGTTTTCTTTTATATCTTGTTTTGCGTTTCCGCATAAATTTTTCTAAAATTCTTGAAATTTATTTAACAAGGGTATAAGGATTTTTGAAGACGGTTTATTTTTATTTTTCATATTTCGTAGATTCGAATTTTTAATATTTAAATTATATTTTTGAGCCTCTTCAAGGAGGTCTTTTATTGTAACAAGAGAGGTTTTTAATTCATTATCATTTTCTTCTTTATATAATCCAACCTTAGGAAATTTGATATCCAGGGAGGATAAAGGACTTCTCCCTTTTTTGGAATGAGATTTTGCCGAAATACGTAGTGAGGTTTGATAATTTTCCTTCTCGCAATCGACGGAGCTAGGATTTTCTGACAAGGTTTGGAAATTTCCTTCCGAAATCCTAGAATTATTCCCTTCTTGAGAGGATTGATAATTTCTCTCTTTGAGGGTTTTTAAATTAATTAAATTTTTAGGAGAGGTTTGGTAGTTTCCCCCTCCAGGAATGGTTGGATTTATTAGATTTTCAGGAGAGGTTTGGTAATTTCCCTCTCCAAAGATTTTTGAATCATTCAATTCTTTATTTTTCGTCTCAGTTTTATTTTTTATCTCGTCTTCATTTTTAATTTTATTCTTATTTTTATTTTCTTCTTTATTTAAAGTTTTTTCTTCGTCTTCATAATTGATTTCGTCGATAATAATATTTTCTTCATCTACATTTTCACCTTCATTTTCAGTATTCATATTATTTTTATAATCGTCGAATTCGTAAGTAGTTTCTTCTTCCTTATTCCTTGGTTCTTCTGGACTGTTTAGAGCCTCAATTTTTGAATCATGGTCGTCTAATAATTCACTCAATGATTTTAGGCGCAAAGTCGGAACATGTACTTCCGCCTCTTCATCTAAAGTACTTATAACGTTTAAATATGCCTTTCCGGCAACGTTCTCCACGATGGTGTCTCCCAAATAAATTCCATGTGCCACCTTTAGTCTCGGTATATATCCTACCTTTAGTTCTGGATTTTCTATTCTTACATAAAATAATGATTCGGATCGCGGAGCTACTATAATGGCTTCAGGTGATAAGAAAGGTATGTTGATTCCGGAGACATCCAAGTGCCTTTGTGCATAATCTATTTTCGATGAGGTTTGTTTAAAGAAATCGTTTCCTAATATGCCGGATTGTGAAATTGGAAAATCGTTAGATACTATATGAAATATAACCGGCATTTCGAAGAGAGTTAATGTAATTTCACCTAAGGTGTACACAGGATAATTATTTATACCATTCAATTTGAGGATATTAGTGTAATTAATATTTATTTCTTCGGGAATTAGATTTTCTTTAATTATATTAGGTCCGGATCCCGTGTCTAGCATAAAAGTTATACGAGTAGCTAAGTTATCGATGTTAATTTGAACGGTAGGCACGCGACTATGTTTGTCGAGATTTACAGTCACGGGCCTTATGATAGTTCTGTCCTTGTCTACTTGGCTACTTGAGTTTTGGACGGGTGCGGCTCTCGTTCGGACCCCTGTTATGCACCCGACGTCGAGGGGCCGTTGCAGTTTCCCTGATTATTTTCTTTTTTTCGAAAGTTACTGGCATGGCGTAATTGACAATTTTCGAGAAGATGACCTTGCTCCTTGCAATAGCGGCAGAATAAAGAATTCCTGGATCCCGTTTGCTGGTTTAGTTTTGATCGACAATCTTTAGCAATGTGTCCGAAGTTGTTGCAAATTTGACAAGTTACGCGAGTTTTATTTCTCGCATAACGTTGTTCGTTCTGTTTCTTCCAGCAATTATTTGCAGAATGGCCGGATCTTTCGCACCATTGGCAAATTACCGAGATTTTATTGTTATTAGTTGTATTATTCTGTCGGCAAGATTTTGCATCATGACCGGATTTTAAGCATAATTGACAAGTTATTATTTTCCCTTGAACTACGTTTACCGGTCGGCGTTGTTGTGGATCGCGAAAGCGGCATTTCTCTGCTCCATGCCCACGTTTTTTACAAATTTGACATACTAATATCGCGGTTCCTAAATCAATCTGGTTATTAATTTGTTGAGATGTTTATAAATATTTCTTGCAGTTACTGCCTACGTGCCCTTCCTTATAACAGATTTGACAAATTTCTTTTAGACTGTTAGTTTTCTGTCTACCTGAACTGTTATCTATTCCCTGTCGTAAATTTGTCATTTCTCGGAGCTCTCTCTCTATCCTTAAAGCGTCGGCTGTAGTTTCTTGTACGTTTAATAAATTTCTTGCAACTCGTTGTTTAATCTCTGGTTTTAATCCTCTAATAAAACACTTGCACATGTCCTTTTCTAATGATGCTTTAATATTTTGGTCAGACGACACGTTTCCCGAACTTTATATGTTTCTAAAATTTGTTTTCCAAGAATCTTTACTCTATTTGCATAATTACATCTTCATCACCCTTTTGATATATACAACCCAATTCCCCTTGTAATTGATAAACGTTTTTTACTGGTCCATAAATTTGTTTTAAATATTTAGTTTATTGAGAAACGCTATCAAAATCTTGACCTTGTATAGTTCGACGAGCCTCCCCTATTATCCTGGTTCTTATTATTTTGGTAAACTGTGATTCAGCCTCACTAGGCAACATAGATTTCGCTTCTTCACATCCCTCGATAAAATAATTTAATGGAATATTTTGACCGTCGAAATAAGGGACGGCTTCGACCGCGTATTTCAAAGTAGCGAAAGGATTATTTTGAGTCATGTTGCTGCCGGTACCGCACGGGTCTTTCTTTTTTTCGGATTTATTAAATTCAAGTATAATAGTCTTATCGCAGGAATCGGCGAAATGAGACTCGGCCGCTGTTTCGCTAAACTTTTTTTCGAAATCTTTTTCAATTACCGTTTCGTCTAATGAAAAATTAATGTTTTTAGTGGTTTTATTAGGAGTGGAAGTGTGATGTGTTTCTGATTGGTTAGATTTTGTTCGATTGTATGTTTCCTGAGCAAGCTGAAAATTTCGTTCTACTTCGTCTTTATCAGCTGTACCTCTTGTCCCTTTACTCATTCCAGTTTAAAAGATCGCACATTACAATCCCGGACGAGCCCCCAAAATTTAAAGAGCAGTATGTTACGTCCAGACTCGGAGAAGGATGAGTCGACGGAAGGGCGCAACAACTATCTTTATTTATCCCGAAGTCAAACGTCTCGTGGCGTTTGGTATCGGGTCGAACGAACTGACAGGTCCGAAAAGCAGGTAAACGACTGAGTCGCTATTACACTGTTTTCGGAAGTTCGCTCGGCGGTCCCTTTTCGGTCAGAGAACTTAATCTCTTTTACGCGGGATGGGACCAAGTGCGATCTTTCTACTGGGGATGAGTGGGGATTAATAAAGAGTTATTTAATTAACAAATATAAATTTATTCAATTTTAAAATGAATGATGGGTATACATGATTATATAAGAAAGAAAAAAAATATAAATATAATATTAGTTTTCGTCTGAATGTGTGTGAATGTGTGTGTTAGTTCGCGGGTGTTACATTGATACAGAGGACATCAGTCAGAATACAAGGGAAAGATTTTATCGTTAACATTTAGGTTCTTACTGGTTAATACAATATGAAGGTTTAATTAATAATAAAAAAAAACAAGCAAAACATGTGTGCGTGTGTGAGTGAGGTAGGAAGTAAGGATCATGGAGAGAGAGTGAAAGGAGATTTGAATTTAATTCAATTTAGTCTTGATAGGACGAAGGTGATTCTAAATCAGGTAGTTCTTCGCAGAACTCCTGAATGGCTTTTTCGAAATCGTCTGATTCCGAAAATTGCGGAGAAAGAGGTGGTGGATTATTTAAGAGGACTGTGGATAATGACGAGAATGATCTCGGGGAAGAAGGCGGTTCGGGGGAATAAACTGGGGAGTAGCTGGGAGAGAAATAGTAAGGGGAAAGGGGGAGGTTGTGACTGCGCTGGATTGTGAGCTTGGGTGATGTGAGTCAGCCTTACTCCTAAATCTTTTTAATTTGACGATGAGAATCGCGAACGGTCGCGTCAACGCCTTCCGAGTCCTGCGATGGACTAGGTTCATGGGCCGATATATATATATTTTTCCAGATCTGGTTCTCACTACGAAACCAGTGTAAATAATAAGGTGTCAGTCGCGTATATACGTAATAATTGAATAGTTGAAGCTTACTTTTTGCTGTTGATTCGATAATGATGAAAGACTAGTCTCGTGGTGTGTTCGGACCTTCGGTTGATGAATGCAAATGGTGGTGAGACGCCGCTGGAAGATACTGGTTTTCTCAACTAACTCGCGAGTCACAACACGGAGCAAGAGTACTCGGATTGAAAGTTGCAAAATAATAGAGACTGATGTGTTCGCGAGTTCTCTTTTTATAATTTTCTTTTTGGGGCGTATTCTAATTCTAAGAGTGGGAATCTTCCAAAACTTCGACGAATTGAATTTGCGCAGAAGTGGGAATTTTTCAATCTTAGCAAATTAAAAATGTGCCAGTGTCTTCGTTAAGCGGGGTATTTCTCCTACTTTTTACGTTTTACTCGTAGTGATCGTCCATTGGTGAGTTCGATATTCGTTCAAAGATTCCTTGCACGTGTTCAGATTAGAAAAAAGATCCTATTCTTCTATGATAATTTTATTGCTATTGGTGCAGCTGTGTTTATTGAATATTTGTTGGAAAATTTTATTATTATAGATGCAGCTGTGTTTGTTGGGTATTTCGTTAGAAAATTTTATATTACCTTGAGGAGACCGGCATGTTTTTATCATCGATCTTTTACGTTGGTCTGTTTACTTAGCGGTTCGTTTGTCTCACCAATCGACGATCGGTACGGAACCTTAAATTAAAAAATACATTATTTCAGTCAGAACCCTTTTATAAACTCTATAGAGATTTTTCATTACTATAATCACCTGCGCAATGATCTGGCCATTTGAATCACACTTGATCTATTCACGGGATATGTCTTTCGCTTGAAAATGTTTGTCACAAACAACATGCGTCCGCTCCAATTTCATGACTCCCGGTATAGCCTCTTCCCACTTTTTTAATGAAGTGATGTCTTTTGGCACACGAAACACTGAACGCTTCGACTTTTCACCTCTTCTGTTCGAATTACAATTCGGTACCGCACACCGTTTTGGCATTTTTGAAAATTCCTAATTCTTTTCTTCACAATACTCGACGAACTCAACGCATGGTTATTTCGGGATTTTGAGGTTACGTTTGTCTGAGAAACCCGATCACAGAGACGCGAGTGGCTACGCTACAAACTAAATTCGACTTCAATAGGCGATCATCCCCTCCCACGTAAATCCCTGGCTAATTTCCAAACCTGTATGTAAGACCGTGGTCCAGACAAGGACCGAAACGTTTGACTATTAACTTAATTTTTGGATCTTTCGAAAATTGTATTATCAAATATATATACAAACATCCGCACTTGCTCCGTAAGCCTTTGCATTGTTTTTATTTTATCTTTGTGTAAGCAATTCTTATTATTTTGTGTATTATTGTTAACATATTTATAATATATTATTTTTATGTATCCAAGAGTTGTGTGTTGTATCAAATCCCAGCCATTTCATATAAACCTCGTCACCCTTTTTGCGTATCATCTTTTCCACAAGATATACGTCGGGATTAGCAACGCGATGTAACTCGTATTCGTAAAATCCTCCGGCGACGGGATTTCGGCGCCTTCTTCGAGTACATAAGTCGCGGGATTAGTTTTCTACACTTTGACAATCTTAAACACTTTGGTGGTCCAATTTCGCGTGTAATCTTTGTCAAAGATGGTCTTGAATTTACTCACGCGTACTGAATCGCCTACTTTGAATCTTGCCGAAGCCGCAATCTTTACATTGCTGTGTACCGTATTTAAAGTTTATCAGCGATCGCGGAGGTTACATCGATAGGCCTCATACCGATAGTGTGATGTTTTCGCGCATGGTACTCTCCATTATATTCTCCATTGTACCTAACGAGCCGAGGCAACGCGTCGATCTATTTGTAATTTACATTAAGCGTAAACATTTTCCACATATTGTTCTTTAACGTTCGGTTGAATCGTTCCACGACAGAAGTTTTCATGACAGAATATGTTGAATAATGATTAATGTTGTATTTCTTCATGAGTTTCTGTACATTTGCGTTATAAAATTCTTTTCTTCTGCCGGTTTGAAAATTTTTCGGACATCTTCCATCGTCTCGAATTACCTTTGCGATCGTTTCCGACATCTCGTTTTCACTCTTACTCTTGAACGGTACAACTATGCATACTTGCTCAACACATCGATAATTGTGAGTATATAGTTGTATCCTTTGTTGAATCGTGCATCTCGACCACGTCCGCCTGCCATAAATCGTCGTATCCACGTACTATGACACGTCTACACGGAAAATTTTTTCTCACTGAAGCATGCAATTCCTCCACAACTAGCTGTTTTTCAGAGATCTTTCGTAGCATATTTGATCGGGACATAATTCGTAATAATGAGATAATTCCACCACGTATAGTTCTTTATGTATCTTTTGCCTCCTGCGCTGAATCAGATGTAGTCTGCGCGCATGTTGCATACCGAAGCATTTTCAGACTCATCCATCATTATTTGTAGTGTCTGCATATTCGTCTCAAGCGTGATTAGTTTTTTCTCACATTCTTCCTATCGATTTTTCAAAAGCTTGATCATTCCCATGTACTGTTTGTTTGCGGAATCAGTGTCATCTTCCGGTTGCGCTACTCGTCGTATCTTGCGCGACCTTGCATCAAAGCCGGAGGCTGTCTGATACAAAGCGTTATCGCGCACGTAATATGTAACAATGCATCCCCCCATCGTTACTCGGCACATTGATCAGCCGGAAGTCTGCCGCCCGACGAACACCAGCTGGGCAAAGGGCAGAGACGCTTAGCACCCTTTTTAATCGTTAATAAATTAAACGGCTGTGCGGCCATTACAGCCCGCGCCGAAAACCGAGCGGCGTCGAGCGCTTCCGAATAGCGGCGAGTGCCTCCCGCCGAAATGCCGCGTTGTTTCCCCCACCGTCAAGAAACGACGCGAATACCGTTAATTATCGGATATAAAAAGACCGCCGAATTACATCTCAACACCAGACCAGTGATGCCAGAATTGAGACGCGAGCAACACGACTCCGTAATGGAGGGGATACACACACAAGCGTGAATCGTGTACATGTAATGCGCAGAGCGCTCTGCGCATTACATATGCACGATTCACGCTTGTGTGTGTATCCCCTCCATTACGGAGTCGTGTTGCTCGCGTCTCAATTCTGGCATCAGTGCACCAGACCGGTACCTAAATCCGCTTGAGCAGTACGCACAGAAATATCCAAAACCGATCCTCTTTCGCAAAAGAAAACGAATCGCGAGGTTGATAAGTTCTCAGCCTCCGCCGAGCATTCTCGACATCCGCTCCGACTGCGAATCCTTTCGATCCGACCGAACCGAACAAGAACGGAGTGTTCGCCGCTCGCCTCGAGAGTTCTCGAACTTATGGTCTATCATCCGACTGCTCTCGCTAGCCGAACCGTGGGACAGTGAGTTTGCTGTCCCTGCAGAGCTTTTTCGGCCGGCCATCCTCTAAATCCGCGCACGGAACATGGACGGAGAGTTCTCCGCCCCGGTCGGGATTTCCCGACTTCCGAACGCAATCCCCGAACAGTTGGGAATATGCGCCGCGTCACTATACCTCGATGCTCATTACGCGCTACTATAAAACATGACGTTCGCGCATTTAACAACCCGCGCCGAATAACCGCCGCGTCGTTATATTTGTATCCTGTGCACGTTATTATAATCATGGTCTCATCGTCCGCGCATTTAGCGCCGCGCACCGACTAACCGCCGCGTCTTTATATTTATATCCTGCGCGCTTTATAATATTTGCGGAAGCATCCGCCCGCGCCCGATATTTTAACACGCGCCGAACAGCCGCCGCACCCTAACTATTTTTGCGCCGTAACATCCGCCGTGCTCTCGCTTCGCGGGATTGAGCAATTGTACAACTGACTATTGCCGACAGAGGCAAATAAACGACAATTTAAACCAAGCGTTTTTTGTCGTGTCTCGGTCCTTCACGAATCCTGATTCCGACTGCGTTATCCGCACACCGCTCGTGAACACACACACACACACACCGGCCCGTTACAAATTTCTTAGTAATCCATTCCATCGATAGTATGAATTGTTCGATATTACCAATGATAATCCAAATTTATTAATCGACATTTCGATACCAACAATAATGACAGACTAATTCGTTTCGTCGACGCATAATTTAATTTATAATAAGGCCAGCTTCGCAAAGTCTCTTGATAATTGACAATATTTCATTGTCATGAGCATTGTTGCATTGTTGACATAAAGCTTTCAGCAATCGCAGGCGATTTACTAACTCGTTGGGATCATTCCAATGAACTTAATCGATCTTATTATTGTTTAGCATCATAGCGCTCGGTATGTTTATACTTCTTCCAGCTTTTTTCCCGGAGATTAATGGCGCAATTATGAATTTATATTTGTATCTCTTGTTACTTAATACTGACTTTTACATATTGTTGCTGCGTCTATCTACATTTGTCGCCAGTAATATACTTTTGTATATATACATATCATCCTCAGTATATACGTCATCGTCGGGAATTCTCTTGAAAATCAACTCGTAGAGACCTGGTGCTCCCACGTTTATTCCACCGATAATTAAATTGTTATCTTTATCCACATCAAAAATTTTATCATTGATCATCATTCCTTCATTGCAAAATTTAACACTGTATACATAATCCATATTAGCATTTTTATCTTGACTCAAAATAGCTCCCACATATTTTTGCTCAAGTGGATCCAAGTGATCGCGCAATATATTTTGACCCTCGAGCGTTTATAATAGATGTTGAATCGATGTCACAAGCGTTTCAGGCGTGGTTCCGAAAATTTCATTCAGATGGTGACAGTCTTTCGTGCAATATTTGACTTGGTTGTACATTTATCGGAGTAGAAGTAACCATATTCGATAATTGTTTCATTTGCTTACGTTTTGATTGATTCGGAGTAGAAGTTATTAGCGAATCGTTAAGTGATATATTTGACTATGTTCGCTTTGTTCCATATTTTGATTCTTTTTTTTCATGCTTTTCTTCGGGCATACTCAATGGCTCAATTTTCGCTTCATTAAATTCCACATTGATTATATTTTTGACAAACTGTTTTAGAGGTTTGATAATTGGTTTAAAGTGCCTCTCCAATACGATGTCTTCTTCCATTTTACCAGTTTTTAAAGAGTGATATTTTTTGCGGATTGATCCGCTCGTTTTCGCAATCTCTCTCGCAATCTTCTCGCGATCGTCACTGTCAATCGTCGTCGTCATGTTGCGCTCGGATGAAAATGTTTAGACGTTGCTCGATCGATATATCAATAGTGACTAACCATTTTACGGTATTGCAAAATCGTTAAATCCTTTTCTATATCGTCCATTAGTCTGTGAACTGTCTTTATCAATCACTATGAGTCTATATTTGTGTTGCCAACATTTCTGACAGAATGCGCGAAAATCGTCGTAAGACATGTCAATATTTACACGATCATAGTATACATGTTTCAAGTTTGTATCACCTTGCAATGGACCGCTTTCGCGAGGCGGTGACGGATAACTCGGTCGGGATCCGGGGCTCGTGAAAGAGGGTATCGAGATACGAACGAAAGTAGTGTTTAATAAAATATAATTTATTGCGTATAAATGTGTGTTTGTACAGTGTGCGTGTATGCGTATAAACGAAGTGTGCGAGTGGGCGTGTGTATATGTGTGCGTGTGATAGGTTTGACGAGTGAGTGAGCGCGCAAATGTATAACAATAATTAGTTGGGCGCAGAGTGTCGAATGTAAGCTTGTTATGTATGAGCGAATGATATAAGCGTGTGAGTGCGTGTCGATGTATCGCGGTGTGCGTAAAGCGGTCGCCGGTACGGCGATACGGCGGTGTGCGATGTATAAATGATTATAATTGATTGAATATAGATATAATGTAAATACGTGTACAATGCTGAACGGATCGTGGTGCGGTCGTATCGGGTGCGGTGCATTCAATGCAACGCACGGATGCGTTGCGCGGTTCGCGATTTCGGCGGATCGATAGAATATCGATTACGGATCGCGGACAGCGATTTCGGCAGAGGCCGTTAGCTATCGGGCGGTAATTTCGGTCGGCCCGGTGGGCAGTCCTTCGACGCGTCGGTATTGATCGCGTATGTCGATCGGTGTCGCGGTAGGGATGTGGATCATCCCCCGGCGCGGGACTTAGCGCGCCGTATCAATGGCGAGTCCGGATGTCGTAATGGCGGTCGGGCGGTATTAGATAAGCGCGTCTAGTGCGTTCGGTCTTAATTCGGGATGGTCTTTCCCTGTGGAATTTGAGAAGCCTTCACTTGCGCACAGTACAATTGGACACATTGCAATTGCACACTGTGATATTAGACACATAAAGTTGCGCACCGTTCGATTGGACACATTTCAATTGCGCACAATTAGTTTGGACACATTTCATGCACCGTTCAATTGGACACGTTGTTTTTGGACACAACACATATTTTTGTATAATTTGGAATACATACACACGCATGTATGCATGTATAATTTTAAAATTTTTTGACATTTATTATTAACTTTATTTGGTAAATAAACGTTTGTTACAGTTCGTTTACACACAATTCGTTTGCACACAGTTCTTTTGCACACAGTTCTTTTGCGCACAGTTCTTTTGCGCACATTACTTTTGCGCACAGTTCTTTTACGCACATTTCTTTTGCGCACGTTTCTTTTGCGCACATTTCTTTTGCGCACAGTTCGTTTGCACACTTTCGCATCCACACAACAATTATAGGGATCTCGTTTCGCGTTGTAAAATATATGCGTGGACACAGTGGGTTCCCCCCCCCCCTATGGGGGGGCTTCACTTCCGGAAGATATAACCTAACCCAAACCTATTTCTGATTTAAAACTAACATTTATGTGCGCAAATGAACTGTGCGCGAAAGAAGTGTGCGCAAAAAAAATGTGCGCGAAAGAAATGTGCGCAAAAGAAACGTGCGCAAAAGAAATGTGCACAAAAGAACTGTGCGCAAAAGAACTGTGTGCAAACGAAATGTGTGTAAACGAACTGTAACAAACGTTTATTTACCAAATAAAGTTAATAATAAATGTCAAAAAATTTCAAAATTATACATGCGTGTGTATGTATTCCAAATTATACAAAAACATGTGTTGTGTCCAAAAACAACGTGTCCAATTGAACGGTGCGCAACTTTATGTGTCTAATATCACAGTGTGCAATTGCAACGTGTCCAATTGTACTGTGCGCAAGTGAGCCTCTCCCGTGGAATTTCGGGAGTGCAACGGTCGACGAGAACACCCGTCGATGGCAGGGAACTCCCCATCACTAGAAGATCGCCGTTGCACGCAGGTGGTCGGATTGTTTCGAGGTGTCGAGTACTCTCGACGGGGACGAGTACGCCCGTTCCCGTTTGCCTCGTTTTAATCGGTTTCGGAAGGATCGCTCTCGGAGATGCCGCAAACTCTCGGCGGAGGCTGAGTACTCCCAACCCCGTTTTCTCTCTCTCTGAGCGGTTAAGGATCTAGGCGGTTTCCAGGCGTCTTACAGACTCTGGCGGTGCGGAAGATCTGGTCTCGATATTCAGAAACGCGCTCTATTTATACCGGTTTTCGGCGCGCGCGTCTGCGTAATTCGCCTATTGTTCTAATCTGGTTTATCGTTGAACCGGCGCGCGCGACTCGGGTATTTTCGGTAGCGGTCGGTCGGTTACCCGAGCGCGTCGTCGGTTCTCGATGTTTTCGCTACTTTATGTTTTAAATACTTTATTATAGTGTTTTGAAAAGCTCTCGAGATAAGCTACAAGAATATGCAATAAAAAGTATGCAGTTCCATTTAAAAAATTGAAGGTGACCTTGCTTTTTTATGGAAAAAAAAATGTTTGGTCAATTTTTATTATTGCAATTTGTTGCCGGTTAGAAACTGATAAATTTCTGTTTATGACTTTTTTATGTCAGATTATTGTAAGTGCCTTAAAAATCGTGGCGTCCGTTACGAGGACCACCCTGTATACCTATGGACTGCTGACGACCCCCACTTTCTCCATTTAAGCAATGTAAAACGCCGCGATTCAAGATCTCAATGCCCCCAGAATTTAAATGGCCAAGCCAAGAACTAATAATCATATATTCTGACTGAATTATTTGCAAGAGAAGAATTTGAAGTGAGAAAAAGTGCTATAAATGAAATAAAAATGGTTCGTTACTGCTCATTATTGTTGTGCCCCTAGCCGCTAAAGAGGGGGTCTTTCGGGATTTGTACGCTCAAAAAAGATTAGGATCCACGCTCTAAATAAGACACTCCCGGACTTTTGTTCACTTGTTCGCGATTATAATGATCGGGCGCGATACGTACAGTAGCGAATTATTGGATGATTTTCGAGCGAGTCCTCCTTGATGCATCTCGCGTTCAATATATATTAATTAATTAGGTTGGGAGGAGTGTGGTGATGACCGAAGCACGTCTCGTGCTCCGCTTCTCAGTCTGTCTCGTCAGCTGCTTACTCAGCTTCCGAGAACTTGGCCGTGATTTCCTTTTCCTTAGTCACGTCCCTTGCTTTATTTTATTAATAATCTTTTATTAATTTTTTTTTCTTAATTACTTTTCCTTGAGCTCTTTTCCTAATTTAATGTTTTGCTTTGCTCTTCCTTAATCTTTTCTGTGCTACTTTACTCTTTTATCTTTTAATATTGGGAAATTGGTCGGGTTACGACCTTATTAAAATTTAAATTGATTAAAAAATTTAATATGAAAAAGAGCAACAAGTTTTCTATTAAAAAAGAAAGGAAATCAAAATGTAATAGAATAAAATATGCTTAAAAATAAAAAATTAAAAAGATGCAATCTCACATAATAATAATAATAATGCTAAGAACGGAGGGCGGTCCTCAGCGAAGCTCCACCTACGGCACGCAGACAAAGTCCATTGTGCCTCTCCGATAAGCGACCCCTCAGTTCAGGCCCAATCTCTTCCAAAAGAGGAGGAAAGTCCTGCTTGGGAGATCACCCACCTGCTGGGATTCCAGGAAAGCAGAACCCAGCAGTTCCAGTCTGACCCTGGCATAGGCCGGGCAGTCACACAGCACATGGAGGCTGGTTTCCTCTGGTGCGTCACATTTCCTGCAGTTGGGCCTCATACTGATGCCCAATTTCTACAGGTGGTAATTGAGAGTGCCGTGCCCCGTGAGAATCAGTGATGCCAGAAACGGGTCCCGCGGCTCAGGGCTCAGCAACGGAAGGGGTAACGCACACAAGCGCGAGCCGCGTACATGTGGCACATGTACGCGGTTCGCGCTTGTGTGCGTTACCCCTTCCATCGCTGAGCCCTGAGCCGCGGGACCCGTTTCTGGCATCACTGGTGAGAATGCGAGTCCCTAGCCCGGCCTCTCGTCTACTTAGCTTTTTGATGCCGCTGGCGAGGCCCTTTCTCAGAGAATCTCCAAGGAGAGCCTTCGCCTGCCTGCATCCAGCCGCGCCCCTCCAAAAGGCCAAATGTTGGTTCCGCAGCCAGCGACCAATCTCCATTTTGCCTAGGCTGTGAAGGATTCCGACCGCCGTCTCCGGTCCCACCAACGCAGTCTCCGAGCCAGCTCTAGCAAGCTGGTCGGCCGCTTCATTGCCCTTGATACCAGAGTGCATATGCACCCAAATCAGAGCAACCTCGTTGTCCCTCGCAAGTCCTCCCAGGGTGCCTCTGCATTCCCAGAACAGTTTGGAGCTAGTAATCGGAGCACCAAGGGCCCTCAGAGCCGCTGTCCGATGCTGATGCGCTGGCCCCTCTCTTTGTTAGCGAGAAGTTCTTGTGCACAGCACAAGATCGCCACTATCTCCGCTTGGAAGACCGTGGCAAATTCACCGAGTGGGATGGATTCACTGATCCCTTCCCCTCGGCAGTAAACGCCCGCCCCTGAGCCCAAGCTGATCCTGGACCCATCCGTAAAAAAATGAGCCCATTCTTCAGCACCGAACCCTGCGGCCTAAGCCAGTCTTCTCGCTCCGGAAAGCACACTTTGAATGGCGCCTTCAGGGCAAGAATGGTTGGCATTTTGTCCTGCCCCATACTGAAAATAGGATGAGAAAGGACTCCATCGGGAAGTTTAGTGTGCCTGGTGCCGACTCTCCATTTTCCCTCACAGCTCAGACGGTAAGCCGCCGATGTAGCAGCGGCGACGACCGTGTGGCAAAGTGGCTCGATACCGAGCAGCACTCCTATCGCTGCAGTTGGCGTGGTTCTCATAGCCCCAAGAGCACTTCTTAAAATAAAAGCCCTCAGGTGCTCCAGCGATATTTTCGCCGACGCTAGCTGTACCCTAGGCCACCATACTACTGCAGCATACAGCAGCCTAGGTCTAAGAATGGCAGTATAAATCCAGTAGACCATTCTCGGCCTGAGGCCCCAGGTCTGGCCAAAGAATTTTCTGCACAGCCAGAGGTAAGAGGTTACATTCTTACACCGATCGTCCAGGTGCTCCTTCCATGTCAGCTTCCTGTCTAGGATGACTCCCAGATATTTCATTGATACGGCCGGTGTCAACCTGATGCTTTCCAAGGTGGGTCCCACTACAATGCCCAGCTTGTATCTGCGAGTGAATATGATCAGCTCCGTCTTCCGGGGATTGACCGAAAGGCCAGTGCTGTCACACCACTCCTCTACCGTTCCAAGAGCACTCTGCGTGAGTTCCAGAAGCGTGTCTAGAAAGGGTCCTCGCACGATAATTGCCAGATCGTCGACGTATCCCTGCGCAAAGAAATCCTTATCATTAAGTTTGTTGAGTAGTCCATCGACTACTAAGCACCAAAGAAGTGGAGAGAGCACTCCGTCCTGCGGGTACCCTCGAGCCGCCCAGCCGCCGACACTGACAGCGTCGAGCGTCGTTACAACTTGCCGCCGGAGCATACCTCTGATCCACTGAACCAGCCTGTGTGGAACGCCCCGCAGCGTTGCCTCCCTGCAAACCACCTCGTGAGAGGTGTTTTTGAAGGCACCCTCTATGTCCAGAAAGGTCCCTACCGCATAGCCTCTCTCCATGAGATCTCTCTCAATTTGGGAAAACAAAGAGTGGAGCGCCGTCTCCGTAGAGTAGCCCATCCTGTAGGCATGTTGATTCTCATGCAGCGGGTTCTGCATGAGGACAACATCCCACAAATAGACCTCGACCAACTTCTCTAACGTCTTCAAAAGAAATGACATCAGGCTGATCGGTCTGAAATCCTTGGCAGAAGTGCAACAGGTCCTGCCGACTTTGGATATGAATACCACCCTCGCCAGCCTCCAAGCTCTGGGCGTGTAGCCCAAAGCAAGACAAGCTCTCAGGGTTCGCGTGAGCGGCCCACTGATCTGTCCGAGCCCCTCTTGTAAGCAGTGATGCCAGAATGGCCACGCTAGCAACACGCAACCGTAGTGGAGGGGATGACGCACACAAGCGCAAACCGCGTACGTGTGAGTTCGGCGCTTCGGCTGGCTTTGGATAGCAGAAGAGGACAGATATACTGTTTTCTGTCTCTCTCCTTCTTATCGAGCCGGCACGAAGACCGGGCGGTACACGTCGCTTGGTCGCTTCTCGATTGTCGCTTCTTGCTATGCCTTAAATGTTTTTTTCAGCCTTTTTGTATGAGATATATTATCTATTATATATCTATTATATAATATATTTATGATTAAGATACGTATATAAATTACTTAAAGTTTTTAATCCACGTAAAAATGCATTTTAAATCGATGATTTGAAAGAAGGAATATCCGTGTGGAGACAACAAAAGAAAAAATCATACATTTTATTGTACGAGAAATGTATCGATTTTCCGACAAATGATTAAAAATAATGAGAAGTACTATAAGAAATTTTAAATATTTAAAAAATATGTCACATAATAATATTTAACTTTAGTTTCTATACATACATATTTACAATATCATTACAATACACAAACGTATATACGGACCACATTTATACGTTTGTGTCGTTGTCAAACGATACTGAATGATGATTTTCCACACCTATATGAGGTACCACCAATGGCGCGTAAGATTTTTTTAACGTGGATCTTCGCCTGTAGCCATATCATACCACATTATAATATATAATATGCTCTATTGTATCTGTCATTTATAGAATATTTTTTGCACACTTGCTTTTGCAAATGTGATGTCAATTAGTGACAATAATTTTTTTACACACTTGTTTTTGCAAGTGTGATGTCAATTAATGACAATAATTTTTTTACACACTTGTTTTTGCAAGTATGATGTCAATTAGTGACAATAATTTTTTTACACACTTGTTTTTGCAAGTGTGATGTCAATTAATGACAATAATTTTTTTACACACTTGTTTTTGCAAGTGTGATGTCAATTAATGACAATAATTTTTTTACACACTTGTTTTTGCAAGTGTGATGTCAATTAATGACAATAATTTTTTTACACACTTGTTTTTGCAAGTGTGATGTCAATTAGTGACAACTATTTTTTGGAACATTTACTTTTACAAGTATGATGTCTATTACAGACAAAATTTGATTTACAAACATATCATAACGCGAGGAAAGCTCTTCATTGTATTACATAAATAATAATGCCCATAAATAATATTATTTATTTTATTTTGAACGTTATTATTGCATATTAATAACCGAAGTATTAGCAATATCATTATCAGCAGCATATAGTGTTAAACTGCTCTTTTTCTTAGGACAAATAGAATATAATTTGTCTGACGACATGAGAGACAAATGGTTTTCATTTATCTCCATACCTAAAACTGTTTCTTTTCTTGCTTTTAATGCTGATTTTAACACACAACTAGCGTTTATACATGCAGATGAAAGCTTATTTCCTTTTTTCGTTTTTAAATCTGATAGCAAAGAAAACATTCTTTCTGGATCGGCATTTGAATTTGGAAATGATCTAACAGCATTTAAAAGAGACTTCATATTGGGATATGTACGTTTTAAAATTTTTTTCCACATCTCATCAAAGTTTAATTTTGAAAGATGTTCTTTTTCTGCTGTTGTAAAATCTAGATGTGAAGTATGCCACTCTTTTTTTAAAGCATTTTCGTTAAAGCCACCGAGGGTTTGAGCAATAAAAGAAACATCATTAAATGATGTTTCTCTGTCAATACTACATAATGCTGTGTTGAATTGGAAAACTGTTCATTTACATAAAAATTTATCTTTAATGGGCAATCTTTTACTAATTTCCTCGGCAGCAATCACGTAAAATTGTAGACAATTATCTCGAACATTTCCAATTATGTCTGCGCGTCCCTTTTTCATTAAACTTTCGAGATATTCTTCACATTCAGATCCTAAATTTATATCATTTAAAGATTTTTGGTTTTCTTTTTCAGAAAATTTAAAATCATTACATACATTTTTTACAAGCTCTGGTTTCAAAAAATGTTTGGAAATTCTTATTAAAAGTTCCAATGACTTTGGCTGCAACAAGTAAATTCTTGTTTCCACAGCTTGAAAAAATGCATTAAAAGAATTTAAAAAATTTAAAATATGCTTTAAAAATAACAAATATGCTTTTACATCCGGATTTTCCATCACAGATAATAAATTGTCTCCTGATTTAGATTTTTCACTTATAACCATTTCAGTCAAAAAAAGCTTCATAGTATCCCAAAAATCAAGAAGTCTCACAACACATGAATGGTGAGATAGCCATCGTGTAGTGGATAATTTTAAAATTTTACGGTTTGTTTCCTGAAAACATTCGGTAAATTCTTCATAAATAGCAGCACGTTTAAGATTACTATTAATATAATTTGCTATTTTTTTAAAAAACTCCTCGCAATATTCCGGTATTTTAGCACATGCAGCATGTGCAGCTAATGCCGCGGAATGGCATGGACATGGAAATGTTAATAAATTTGTACAAAAATCTTCTAACTTTTTTTTAAATGAAAGATGTTTACCTGTCATGACAGATGCATTGTCGCATGACAAGGCAACAATATTTCCAAATGGAATGTTTAATTTCCACATTTCACATTTAAATGCATTAAATAATTTTTCCGCGCTACTATTTTTTGCATCAATATTCATTAATTTTATTAATTGCGTGCGAACGTCTAATGTTTCAGGATCAACATACCGTACAAGAAACATCATCCATTTTTCATTACAAATGTCAGATGTTTCATCAATAAAAATGGAAAATTTAGTATTTTGAATGCTGTTGACCACACGATTTGTCTCGACCGGACACAATACATTCGAAATAATATTTTTACATTTTGTTCGACCCATACTCATACTTTTTAACACGTTAGGATCTTTTCCTACTTGTTGAAAAAAATTGAGGATATCTTTTGCCGTTTGATGCGAAATATTCTTATCAGCAATTAATGCGACATATCGAATTTCTGCTGATCTTTCTGCTCTTCAAACGGCGAAAGTGAGTCATCCATCATGTTTATATTTTCATCCATGTTCATTGTTTCTGGTTTCTTTTCTTTACATATTTTTATATGTGCTTCGGATTCTGCGTGACGATAAATGTGAGATAAATCACCAATCATAGATTTATTACAAAATGAGCAAAAAAATGTATTAATGCCATCTGATATTTCACGTAACCATGGCTGAAATAATTCGATCTCTAGTTTTGTGACACGCAGAATTTGCATGTTTTAAAACATATGTATTGCACGAAATATTTTTATTACATATGATGCAATGATAAAAACTATCATCAGAAGATACTTTACGTATCCAAGATTTAATTCTATAATCACTAAGCCAAGCTTCTGAAAAGCTTCGCTTAGATTTTTTTCTTAATTCATCACACATTTTTATAACAAAAAGTAGATAGAAACAAAGAATGAAAGAAGAATGAATAAAAGGAAA
>WHNR01000247.1:0-64635 GCA_009859135.1 Formica selysi
AATAATTTTATCGCAGGATTTTATATGCGAATACAATACGCATACGTTTGATAACTGTGATTTATATATGCATTTATATACTACTATTAACGAATTGAAATTTTGTTGAAAAGAGTATTTGATAATTACATGTATATCCGGTAATGCGCATTGATTAGATATTATTAATTGAATACCAAGTGATTGAGATAAAAGTAACGATTGATTGCAACGAATATAATTTGAAAGAACGCGAAAGATTACTGAAGAATAGAGAAATATTACTAGAAATCGCTAAAAGTTACTAAATTTTTTTAGTGAATTATTGAAATAATAAGCGATAAAGAACGTAACGGTAAAGATAAAAAATTACTTTAAAAGAAGTTGCGCACGCGTAATAAAACATTTAATTACAGGAAACGATAGGAAGGAAGAAGAAATAAAAATATATATTTTCCAAAGAGAAAAATCGTTTTATTTGGGAAAAACCACACATTACTTTCCTGACCTGTAACAATATCGTTTATTTGAAGCAATATATGCTATTATACGTGTACTAATAAGAATTCTTTCAGCCGACCATTTCGAACGGACGGGTAGACTGACGAACGCGTAAATAACGGATAAATAAAGCGAATAAAACTCGGCGGGATATATAAGTAGAATTTACGCGTATAAAATGAATAAAGAAAGACCGACGATGCCGAATCCAAAATCACCGGTGAAAAATAATAAAAGGACGACCGCGAGTGAAGAGATAAACGTTATTACGCAAGTAACGGCGGAGGCGGAGCGGTTAAAAGAACAGAATAGTAAATTACGCGAGGAAATGGAGAATATGAGACGACAGCTCGAAGAATTAAAAGCGGGAAATGAGAATAGACCGGGAAAATCGGAGGAGGAATCCGAAGACGAATCGGAGGCGCGAAAACCACGCGAGAGATGGAATCATACGCGGGGGGAAAGATTAAACGCGAGTAATAACGCGAGGGAAGAGAGCGCGAATATGTTGGGGAACGTTAGACTACCGAGAGGCGGATGGTTAACGGATCCATTTGCCGAAGTAAGATACAAGGGAAGGGAAGAGAGGACGGGCAGAACCCGATAAAATTCCTTAAGAAATTCGAAAAAATCTCGGAATACGAAAATATCGACCCACGAGATCAATTACATCGTTTTAAGAAAAGTATGAGAGGAAACGCGAGTAATTGGGTTGAAGTAGATGATCCGGAAGACATCGAAGAGGCAAAAGATTCTTTCCGGGAATATTTCTGGGGGGAAGAGCAACAAGCGCGATTCAGGGAAGGCTTATACACCGGAAAGTATAAGACGGAAAAGGGAGAGACGATGGCGGAATACGCGATGAATCTAGCGAGACAGGCGAAGTACTTAGAACCTCCGATGAACGATCACGAAATAATACGATGCGTAAAAGACATTTCGGAAGCGAAATAGCGCGAGAGATACGGCCATCGACCGCGAAAACGATAGGTGAATTAACGATTCTATTAGACGAAATGGAATACGAGAAAAAATTAGTTAAACGGAGTAGGAGACGGTATACGGAGGATAATCGGACAAGCGCGAGGAAGGTATACGAGATAAGACCGAAAACGGGAGCATTTAGAAATAGCGTACCGAGAAGGTTAAACGAAAAATACCCAGGGTACGGACCCGAACGAAGATACGGGAATTACGCGACGGGTGGTCAAAGGAAAGATGGTCGGAGGACGCGATAGGGATAGAAGACAATCGTCGGTACGAATAACGGAACTGGCAAATAGCGAGGAAGAAGAAGATAACGGAAAAGTAGTCGAATACGATAAAGAGGTAGCTAGAAATAGACGAAGAGAAGACACAGGGTAGCACCGAAGGCGCAATTAGCAAAAAAACATGTCGCGGCGGTAAAAGTAAAACGCGATAGGAATAGAGACGAGGGAAAATCGAGCGAAGAAGAAGAAAGTGAGGCGGGATCACGAGACGAGGATAGAGACGGTGAATCCGCGATCGCGAGCATACGAACGGAGGAACTTTTAGAGGAGGTAGACCCCAAGTATCTTACGAAGACCAAACAAAAGTAAAGATACAAAAGGGACCATTCGTAACGGCGACGTTTAACAAAATGAGCGTAAAATGCTTAATCGACACGACGGGGGCACGAGTCTCCGCGATGAGCAAGGAGATTTACGAACGATTAAAACAAGACGGCGTAAAAATGGAAATAAAGCCGGTAGAGAAGGTGCAACTAGTAGGCGCGTTTTCAAAAAAGACGATCAAGATATTATTCAAGACGGTATTAGAGTTTAGAATTGAGAAGGCGAGATTCGAACAGGAGATATTAGTAGTAGACAACTAGTACACGACATAGTATTCGGAATTGATTTTATATGTGATCATAATGCCGCGATCCAATGCGGGGACGACGGTATAGAAGTTGAGCTCGAGTCGGAAGACGGAAAGGTAGTAACGATAAACGCGATAATGATCGAGCAAGATGACGCGCCGGATATAACAAACTGCACAGCGGAAGAAACGGACACATTTTTCGGCGTATTAAACATAACGGAGGAAGAGGTAGATGAGGGAGAAGAACCGTTATTTACGCAAAAAGAAATTGAGGAGATATTCCTGAGCGACGAGGCAGAAATAGGAGAAACCCGCGGCGCGAAAAATAGGGATTTGGAAGAGAAAAGCGAGCCGTCGAAGGCGACGTTACTTGAAGAATCGCGTAGGAGGAACAAGGAAAGAATATAGCGATACTAAACATATACGGACCGTTTTTCGGGGCTAAGTCAGAGCAGAAATACGCGTTGACAACGACCGATATACGGAGCGAATCTAAAAGAACATATTACATGCCGGATAAACGATTAAAAACGTTAACGGACACGATAACGAATAAATATTTAAGGACGGAACGAAAACCGAATGTAATAATTACCGACAGACGGGGACAATTTAGAAACGCTAAATGCAGGATTTTTTGTGCGAAGATGGGTATTAAAGCTCGAACACTGGATCCCACGACGAATCCAACGGCGAATCCAAGGAAGAGTTCCACGGGGAAAGCGAGATGCGAGATAGACCTGCGGGAAGAAGAGAAAAATATAAGAAAGCGGAAAACAGGAAAATTATAGAAATGAAAAAACAACTAGAAATGATACGAATGAGAATACCGAAGAAGGCAGAGATAACAACAAGCCCAGTGCAACAAAATGTGATGCTCGGAGGAAAAGAGACCCGAAGGAATCCAGAGCACAGCAGCGATGAGGACAGCGAAGAGGAAATCCAGTCGAGAAGGGGGAGCGATGACAGGAGCAACGGTAAAGAACCTGAAAACAAAAGAAGAGCACACGAAGAATCGAGAGTAAGACAAAAAGAAGAGAAAGATAAATAGATACGTATCTTACAAGATCCAGAACCAAGTGAGAAAAAGACAAAAGCCAGCGAGGATCCAACAAAGACACCGGAGTACCTGAAAATAAAGAAAGTAGAAGGGGAGAATAATAGAAGAGCGGAAAAATAAAAAGATACTTACCGATCTGCAGCATAGAAGGGGAGCGATTCAGCGAAGAGCATGAAAAGAACAATAGGATCCATAAGCGAGGCAGAAACTGAAGACACACCGAGGGAAGAACCTGTAAAAAGAGAAGAATAAATCAGGAGGCATTCGAATTAATGTTGAGAGCAAAGGATATACTAAGCGAGAGGATTCCAGCCAAAAAGATACTTGCAAGGACACAGGAGAGCAAATGCAAAGTGTATTTGGATAAAGAGGGCCAATGCGACGTCGTAACGACGACGTGCGAAGAGAGGCTAGAGGAAGAAGAGGTAGAAATGGAGGAAATAGATAGAGAGGAGCTAAAACCAGAATGCATTCGAAAGATTGAGGACATGAGAGTAAGAATGATGAAAATGGAGATGGTAATAAATGACAAGGAGATGGAGATAAACCCAATTGTATTGTTTGGAAGGAACGATGCTATGATATTGGGAAAAGAGTCGGAGAGGAAGCTTACTTACTGTTACAGGAAAGACGAAGCGAACGCACGTACCTAATGGAGAGGAGCGAGGGGCACCTTCAGCTTCCAGAGGCAACGGCGAGTGACCAGAAGGGGGAAGACGAGCCCAAAACCAGTATGCGGAGGCCAGGGACATTCAAATAT
This sequence comes from Formica selysi, assembly GCA_009859135.1. NCBI lineage: Eukaryota > Metazoa > Arthropoda > Insecta > Hymenoptera > Formicidae > Formica > Formica selysi. Next base: position 4,146 of record WHNR01000247.1, read on the forward strand.
ATCACGATGTCCAAGTATTATGGAGACCTGCGAATAGAGAACGTAGACTCAGACGCGCAAAACAATACTGACACTGACAATACAGAGGACGATAAAAACAAGGAAAAGGATCTAGAGACAAGTAAGAATAAAAAAGACAGAGACGATAGAACGGATAAACGAATAAATAGAACATTTAAAATCAACAAAATAGACAAGATAGAGAGAAGTGACGGATTGACGATTGATGACAGGTTAGAAAATGACATACAGCAGGCGATAGATGAAAATAGAAAGAGAATAGAGGAGAAGGACGAGCAATACGAGACGGACGAAACAATTAAAATTAATAATAGCACTAAGCGGGGAAACCAGCGCACGTCAATGTTCGCACGTGTATCGCGAGAGGCGAGAGACGAAACAGAAACAAACACAAACGACACACTATCGAGTAACGATTACGAAGAACGGAAACAACGATCCGAAACATCGTTAATTATCGCGGGACAGATAAATAGGACAAACGAAACGGTAAACGTACAACCGGCACGAAGCGATGACAGGTCACTGAACACAAAAAACATAGACGGGGACACGATAGACCAGGGGTGTTCGGAAATAGGACCGGAACAAATGTATTCGCAGACGATACTAAGCGAGACAAGGCGCGGAAATATCGATACAAGCGCGAGCGTGCGATACAGCGTTAAGAAAAGAAATAGGGCGCGAGATAGAATAAGAATGATAAGAAAAAAGAAATTAAGCTTATTAGTCGAAGCGGCATACGCGGATTGTTACAAAGATTAACCGAATTTATGAGAGACGCGTATACAGAGGAGAGTGAGATGTCGGACGCGTTAAGGTGCCTTTACATGGCAGCGTTAAGCGTCGAGCGTCTGCGCAGAGAATTGCGCAGAATCTAATTTCAGCCTAGAATCTATCTCGTTTAAATTCTGCGCATTTTTCTGCGCAGACGCTTGACGCTTAACGCTGCCATGTAAAGGCACCTTTACGCGTTTAAAAAGCGAAATTAACCCTTTCACCCCCATCTAACTTTAAGCAAGTGAATACCTGTGTATCGTTAACGAATCGACGAGTATTACTTGATGTATAATACGGAACAATTATTAGATATAAGATAAACTATTATCATTAAGTAAACTGCAGTAGCTTTATCAGAGTCGGGGGGAGGGGCTCCGCCCCTCCCCCCGAACCCCCCCTCCCCGCCTGCGCCCGTACCGCGTCACCTGTAGAGCCGGGGGGAGGGGCTTCGCCCCTCCCCCCCAACCCCCCTCCCCAAACGCCCCCCCGTCGCGCGTCACGGGTGTGCGTAAATCGACGTATTTCTCAATTCTCTATCGATTGGCGTAGTCAAATTTTAGTCGATATTTCGAGTCCCGTATCACCCCTAGAGACTTGTAAATTTCTACACCCGACTCCAAGTATACAGGGCCCAAAGGGTGGATCCTAGGCGGATGGACTAGAGGACCAAAATTGTAGCCCTTCGCGAGACCGATCGATGTCCCTCGGGTGCCAATCCTCCCCCGTCAACGGTTTCCGAGTTACGGACCCAAAATAGCAAGGGGCGCTTTGCACCCCTATAACTAAGGAACGGAGATAGATATCGACGCGAGACCAACGCTAGAATCCGTTTCGCGTGACCCACTTTCGATTTCCGTAATAAAAAAATTTTCACCCCTTTGGACCAAGTATACAGGGGCCAAAGGGTGGGTCCTACGGGGGTGGAGTACGGGACCAAAGTTGTAGCCCTTCGCGAGACCGATCGATGTCCCTCGGGTGCCAATCCTCCCCCGTCAACGGTTTCCGAGTTACGGACCCAAAATAGCAAGGGGCGCTTTGCATCCCTATAACTAAGGAACGGAGATAGATATCGACGCGAGACCAACGCTAGAATCCGTTTCGCGTGACCCACTTTCGATTTCCGTAATAAAAAAATTTTCACCCCTTTGGACCAAGTATACGGGGGCCAAAGGGTGGGTCCTAGGGGGGTGGAGTACGGGACCAAAGTTGTAGCCCTTCGCGAGACCGATCGATGTCCCTCGGGTGCCAATCCTCCCGCGTCAACGGTTTCCGAGTTACGGACCCAAAATAGCAAGGGGCGCTTTGCACCCCTATAACTAAGGAACGGAGATAGATATCGACGCGAGACCAACGCCAGAATCCGTTTCGCGTGACCAATTTTCGATTTCCGTAATAAAAAAATTTTCATCCCTTTCGACCAAGTATACAGGGGCCAAAGGGTGGGTCCTAGGGGGGTGGAGTACGGGACCAAAGTTGTAGCCCTTCGCGAGACCGATCGATGTCCCTCGGGTGCCAATCCTCCCGCGTCAACGGTTTCCGAGTTACGGACCCAAAATAGCAAGGGGCGCTTTGCACCCCTATAACTAAGGAACGGAGATAGATATCGACGCGAAACAAACGCCAGAATCCGTTTCGCGTGACCAATTTTCGATTTCCGTAATAAAAAAATGGCAAAAAAGCTGGAACTCCGTAACCCTTTTTTTTTTTTTTTTTTTTTTTTTTGCGAGAGGGGAGAAAATGCCTTATGCACACCTGACCACCCGGTGTGGTCAGGTAGTGTGAGACTTGCACTCACTAAAAACTCCCCTCTTTCCGCGATCCCATCCGGACCTTTCAATGTCAAGACATCGGAGCCCTATTATCCATATGTCATCCGATGTCTCGACAGCCCTAACATAACCCCTCCGTAATCCAACCAGAACCAGCTTCTCCCCATCCCTCCCCTTCCCCCCTTCCCCCCTACCCTGGCACCTGCCCGTCCCTCCACCCTCCTCCAATCAAGACCCTGTATGTATGTGTGTATTTATCCCCTAACCTAAAGTGTCTATGTATATGTATGTTTATGTATGACCATGTATGCATGTATGTATATATGTGTACCCCCCCCCCTTTTCTCCAAGTCTCAAAGAAGAATAAATCTCGCAATACGAGATACCCCTGAGCCTATTAAAAGAGAATGAATGAATGTATATAATATAATATCCGCGCCCTGTAAGTAAGTGTACCCTGTAATATGTTAGTAATATTTTCCCTCCCATTCCCTTATTCCCACTCAACTATATCCCAGTCGCGAATTCTAATATTTATTATTATCACTAATAAAAAACGATTCGCATTAGGTTAAAGCTGGTTTTTTAACATCGTCTGTGCGATCTCCCTTCCTAAATGCTTCCAAGCGTCCATCTAATTTGCTATAGGCTAATCGGATAGCGCTAGTGGAAGAAATATTCCTAGGTGACATGGAAATTTATCACATATCACTGTCTTCCTCAGGACTAGAATTCCCGGCTCTCTCTCGCCTCCTCTCTTCGTCCTCTTTCTCCCTCATTACCTTTTGTACAAAACTAGTGAAGGCCGTCCAGCTGTTTTTCGAGCTGCAAATGGCCTCCACGATATCCGCTATAGTGAATTCCCTATTTAACCCTAGATCCCTCTTTAACCTGATTCTATCCGGATCCCACGCTGGACATACCCTTATGGTGTGCAGGACGTCATCTGGGTCATCTCCGCAAAAATCACAGCACCTGTTGACTCTTTTCCCTATATTAAACAGAAATTTCGCGAAACACCCATGCCCGGAAAGGACTTGTGTCAGATGATATGACATGCTGCCGTGTTCACGTTTTATCCAAGCATCAAAGCTTGGCATTAATGCTAGTTTTGTGTACTCACCTGGATGATTTGGCAGCTCCAAATACGCACGCCAATCGTTCAACATAACAGTTGTTTCGTTATCTCTAGTTATGTTTCTAATCTCCCTAGAATATGTACCGTTGATCTTATGCGCCTTGATCTGTTCATAGATGCGTTTGCGCATTGGTGCTACGTACCTCAGTGGCGGAATCCTTGCCAGCAGTAATGCTGCATCCCCAGAAACGGTTCTATATGCAGAAATGACCCGCTGAGCTATAGATTTTTCTAGTCTTATCAGTGATCTCGAGAGTTTACTTGAAGTTAACGCGTCTCCCCATACTGGTGCTCCGTATAATAACACCGACGTGACAACGTTTGCGTAGAGACGCCTACGTTTCTCGTCAGGTCCCCTAAGATTAGGCATTAACCTGTTCAAAGCTCTAATGACCCCGCTTGCCTTTTGTTCTACATATTTAAAATGCTCATTGAAGTTCCATTTATTATCTATTAGAACCCCTAGGTATTTCATGGAAAGCCCGAAATTCACTAGTGTGTCTCCAATCACCACCGATTCAGGAAGCACGGTCATTCCCCTTGGATAAAAGAGTAACGCCTCTGTTTTATTCGAGGCCACCTCCAAGCCCAGCTCTCCGATATAATTTACTACCCTCGTGACAAAAACCCCTGCTTTCAGTCTAGTGTTAAACATATCTAGTCCAGTCACAATAATGAGAGTATCATCCGCGTAACATAAAATGTAGCAATTATTTTCTTCATCTGCCATATCCAAGACACTATCGAAGGCAATGTTCCACAGGATAGGTCCTAAAACAGAACCCTGCGGAACACCCGCCTCCATAGGTCTGGAGTGTCTTACGCCGTCTCTCCCGATATAATGAATCGATCTATCCGACAGGTACGCATCGATAATTCTCCTGATATAAGGAGGAAAGTCCTTGTCTTCTAGAGCTCGCCGTACCACCTTCCATGGTATACTGTTAAAGGCGTTTTTTATATCTAAAGATATTGCGATCGCGTATCCCTCTCTTCCCACTATATCGGATGTAACGTTTTTAAATTTGACAAGAGCATCACAGGTCGAGAGGCCCTTCCTAAAACCAAATTGATTGGGTGCAAACTCCGAGTCAGGGTGTTCCGACTGCCAATCGAATATTCTTTCCGCAATTATCCTTTCGAAGGCCTTCGCGATTTCATTTATTAGACAGATCGGTCTGGTTTTAGGCAACTCAGTTATGCTAATATTCCGATCTCCTCCACTCTTGGGAATCAGCGCAAGATTTGCTGCTTTCCAAGGTGTCGGGAATTTACCCACTGCTAAACATAAATTAAAGAGCCGTCTAATCAACTCTAAAAATTCCCCAGATGCCCGTTTCCAAAAAGTCAGCCTAAAACCATCCGGTCCAGGCGCCTTTGTACTAGGCGAAGACCTCTTCCTAATAACCCTATCGACTTCAGCAATCGTAATGTCCCATTCGTCAGACCAAACAAAAGTCGACCAATCGTGTGCCGTATCTACCTTAAGGTTCCTAGGGAACAAAGAATCTAGTAACTTTTTTAAAGTTTCCCTATCTAGGACCTCTGTGAGTCCAGGAGCCGCTAATCTTAATTTGCCAAGAACCAACTTGTAAGGAAGGCCCCAAGGATCTTCATCCACAGAGTTTAATAGTTCCTGCCATGCTATAGACTTTAATCTACTTATTTCTGTTCTTAAATTCTTACGCTTTATTCTATAGTCCGCCGATAACCTATTGATAATCTCTTGAGAACGTCTCCTTTTTTTCGCCTTTTGTAGAAGACGCCTAGCGCATATGCAATCCCGACGAGCAGCTGCAGCGGAGTCTTGCCACCAATATGCCTGTTTTTTCGGCTTTCGCGGACCAATCCTCTTCATACCTGCGTCACAGGCCTCCTCCATAGTCTTGTCAAGCCAGCTGGTGAATTTGTCCACATCGCGTTGGATCTCTTCGTTTGGGCCTTCGCTTCTCCAAGCAAGAACAGCTTGAAAAAGGTCTTCATTCAGACTTTTAATGCTCCAACCGCGAAGTAATAAGCGATTTGAGGGTGTTTCCATGTATTCCGAACAGAGATCAAAGGTGATGTAATTATGATCCGACATAGATTCAACATCCTCCCGGACCTTCCAGTTCTTAATAAATCGCAGTAAATCGGGAGAAATCCACGTCAGATCCACAATAGAGTTTCCCTGGGGCCGTACACATGTTGGAGTCTCCCCCTTATTGCCTACACGAAGCTCCTTTTCTGCTGCCCATCCGATTAAAAGGCGGCCTCTACCATCTGTGATGGGTGATCCCCATAAATCAGCCTTCGCATTGAAGTCACCGCAGATAATTATTTTGTCCATTTTGTTCAGTAGTGGACGTGACAATCCATTTAAGAAATTGTTAAACTCCCTTAGACCTAAGTTAGGGGAGACATATGCCGAGATAAGCAAAAATGGACCGCAGTATACCGCCACGAAACCAGGACCGGCACAAGCCAGCTGGCATCTGTGTTTCACCAGGTAAGTGTCAATAAAAATGGCAGAAGTATCGTCCGGGCTTTTGAACCAGTTTCCCGATCTAGGGATATAACTGGGTTCCGAGATCATCAATACACCAGCTGAAAGTTCCCTAGCCTGATGCATGAGTAAGTCCGTAGCACCCGGACTTCTGTTCATATTCGCCTGTATGAATCTAATTGCCATCTGTATTCATCGCGTGACCTTCCTGTACCGGATAAGAGCCAAAACCTCTAGTACTATTAAAGTTAGTTCTAAGCCTGCTAATTTTATTATCCGCCTTACAGAAATTGGAGCCCAGTCTATGGTTCGGGTCCTTACCCTCCCCTACACAGAGCTTACATATGGGAGAGGAGCTACAGTCCCGGGCTAGATGGCCAGGCTCTCCACACCTGAAACACAACCTGCTAAAATCCAGTTCAGACGTACATGCCAGTCTTACGTGACCAAATTTCCAACACCTAAAGCATTGTACCGGTCTAGCTTCTAGGAGATCTGCTCTAGCCAAGGTCCACCCGATCTTGATGCTCTTCTTATCGGTTATCTTAATTGCCGCCGTTAAAGGGCACTGCGCCCAGACAGTAAACAATCCATTCCTCATGGGCCTGATGGGACCGGTCTTAATGTCGTCCACCCTACACTCTCCGTTTTTGGATATAACGTCAAGCACCTCGTCTATTGTAACCGAATCGTCTAGACCTATCAGCCGGATTTCTCCCTTAACAGTCGGTCTCGCCACCTTAGCTTGGCCCTGAAATATTTCCCTTAATTTTTCTGCTAGGGCATCCGCTTTAACCGATCCTTCCGGTCCATGAACCTCGATAATCATTCCACCATTGGCGGCTTTCCTGATTTTAGTGGAATCAATTTTAGATCCCCTAGTGACACACCTAGTCTTGCCTTATTTAAAGCCTCTGCGTAAGTGAGACTTCCTTTTTGACTAGTTACCAGAATTGCCGCCGATTTGGGAGGTCTTCTAATTCCTATTTTATCCTTATCTTTATTCTCCACAGTCGATTTAATATTATTACCTGTAGTTTTAGTACCTCTTCTGGATCCCGGGGTACGTTCTATATCCTGCTGATTTCCCCTAGAATTTCCCCTAGCTTTGGTTCTGCCTGCCACTTTGGACCATTCCTCTATCTCAACAGGGTATGAGGGTCCTGCAGTGGCGCTCAAATCCTCGTTGTTACCCAAACTTAGGTTACCTGAACTCCCTTTAATTATGCCCTCCTTGTCATATCTAGGGGGAATTAACTGGATATTTGATTTAATTCTAACCCCAGATCTAGGGATGCGTTGAGGCAGTGGGATATCCTTGTATACTTTGGTATCACTACCAGTCCCACTGTTCTCTAGTTTGTTACGCTTCCTTAGCTCGGCCCTTTTTCTGACTAATTCCTTGATTTGTTTGCTAATAATTTCTTCTATTTCTTTTGTTTCAGGTCCAGTTGTCTTCGGAGTTGCAGCCGTCGTCGTCATCAGGTGGTCTTCGGGATTTGTGTCCACATGTGAGGATTCCCGCTCACCCATAGGTAAGTTCAATTTATCCCTAGCATTCTCATTATCGCAATTAATGTCTCCTCTACCAGGTTCGGCTGCTGAATCATCTTCTACCTCCTTACCAAGTGCCTTTTTTAGTTTCCACTGTGTGACACGAAGAGATTCCCTCGCTTTTCTTCTATCCTCTTCTGTTTCGTCAAGTTTGTCCCTAAATTCGGAGATCTCTTTTTTGAGCTCCTCCATCATGGCTCTCATTTCTTCAGCTTCTCTCTCTCTTAGTATGTCTTTCATTTTTAATCTTTCAATTTCCGCTGATAATTCTCTATTTCTAATTTTAAGATAAGCAGGGTCTCCGGAGGCCTCAGATTTAAAAATTAGAGTGTTGATTACATCTTTTGCTCTCTCTAGGTCCCTCCTCATTTTTCCACTGATGCCTCCTTGAAGATTTTTGCTTCTTGCTCTCATGTTCTCAACTCTGTCTAAACAGTCCAAGCCAAGAGCTCCTACATTAGTGGCCCCCATGATCCTGAGATCTTGCGGGGCAAAGTCCTTGTTGCTTTCTTCTTCATCCGAGGATATAATAATCCTGCTTACCCTTTTTGTCTTTACCGACTTCGTTTTTTGGGAATCTAGGGATTTCCTTTTCTCACTTTTGGATTCCGAACCGGAGCTCCTTTCGGTCTCCGCAGACATTCGCTCAGAGGATGAGTCTCTAATTATCCCCTCCGATTTAGGGCTAGGGGGTAGGGCTCTCTTTTTTCTTGATCGAAGCTTCCTCAGATGCGTTGTTTCCTTCTTACCAGCCGGATCATTATTCTCTTCATCGCTGGGAGTAATTATTTCTGGAGACGTCTTAGCCTTTCTTTTGCTCTTACTTTTAAGTTCTGGAGTTTTTCTTCTTCCAAAACTTCTATTTAGTTCTTGTTGATGTCTAACAAGTTCCTTTGGGGGGGAAGAGCAATCTACAAAAGTCATCTCCAACGGATCTTCGAATGTCTCGACGGTAGCATTTTTGTCTTCCACGCCCGTCGGCAACTGTGGAGACAGCCCTTCGCTTGATGAAGACGAACGAGCCTCAGGGACCGTAGGGCTCGTTCGCCTGTCGCTGGAGGTCCGACTCTCCTGCGGCGGTAACTTTTCTTTTATGTCCAATTCCATTTCCATGTTATTTAATCCTTGGTTTGTTGTTCGGGGTATCCTTCCCCTAGGACGACTGGCTTCGCTGCGCCTATGAGCTCGTCCCGCCCATTCCAAGGTCAAAAAGCCATCCAAAAGCAAATCGTCCGGGTTATCCAGTGGTACAGCCAAAGTCGTCATATTATCCACTTTAGGAGCGGGTGGAGACAGAGACCACCTTCCAGAGTCTTCAAACCCCCTACTCTTTAGTGCTTTTCCACTCTGTACATGGTCCCTGTAATTTAGAGGTGTCAAAGGGGCGACCATCTCTCTGGTTCTTGTGAGATCCTCGACAGGTTCATCTTCTGATATGTATTCCTTTAAGTAGTTTATTTCGTCCTGAAGGGCCTTAATCTGTTCATCCTGTCTATTTACTTTAAGTAAAATATATTTCCGAGCCGAGTTTAATTTGTTAATAACTGTTGAAAGATCATTTACATATGTAAGAATTGTGTCTATTGCCATATGCATCCTTTTTGTTGAGAAAGTATTTTCATTGTCCATCTCTAACAAGGTCCTCAAAACTCCAGCGATGTCCTCCGGTGTATCGCTAATGATAGACAGAGTCTCCTGATTCCCCAGATTGTACTTGTTTAGGGGTATCTCCAAAGTCCCAGCAGCTTTTGCAGGTTTACCATAAGGCATATCAGTATCCTCCCCTTCTCCTTTAGTTAGCCCTAAGTATGATGACGACGGGAGAGAGTCAGGGACTAGAACTCTCTTCTCGCCGAGATCTGGGGATTCCGAATTCCCCTGGTCTAGTACGTTTAGATTATTTATTCCTTTATCCATATTTATTTGTTTATTTATTTATTTACTTATCCTACCTTAATTAGTTAATTAATGTCTTGATCCTTAGACCGTTATACCAGATTTACGCTCTAATATGTATTTATTTCAAAACTAATCGTTTGAGGTCAATCTAGGGATATCCCCATAAAATCCCCAAACACAGAGTTCGCAAGAACCACTACGGGAATTTACAGTTGATCAACCCATCTGCATACAGTTCATGATGTTAACGACGCGCATCAATATATCAAAGTTTGTCCGGGGAATATCCCCATACGATCAAAACAAGCTTACAGAATTCCTTAATTAAATGCCTTTCATCATGCCCAAAAGTACTCTTAAGACATTATGCCAGGTTTACACCATGATATATAAACTATATTTATTGAACAACCCAAGCTAATCTCACCAAGATCAATCTAGGGATATCCCCAGAAATCCCAGCTATAGGTTCGCGAAGGATTTACATTTAAGGGTATCAACCCATTCGCATACAATTCTCAATATTTGTTAGCTTACATAAATTACATCATGGTTTGTTCGGGAAATCCTCGTAATAATATTGTTAAGATAAAAGCCTGCAATATCCACAATACGAACGAACTGTAAGGTAACTCAGCTTCAGATGAAAGTTTTTATTATTTCTTAATTAATTATTTAATCAACCTACTGAAACCATCTGTCGGACAGCCGCCATCTTGATCAAGCAAAGCCCGACCAATCAGCGTGCGCCGCCAGATTACTAGGCCCCGTTTCGCCATGTTCAACGAAATTTACCTTAATTTCATCTAAAGCTTCGTACATCACTCAACCTGCAACCGCTGTATTGGCTGAATAGTCCCTGTCAATCCGCTCGCTGTGTCCAACTACTAAGCTTAAATCTAGCTATAATTATATCAAGCGCATTCTGTCTGAGATCGGATTCATCATATTTAATGCCTTATTCTCGAGTTTAAGCCACTCATTATCGACTAAAAATGTCCACAACAGTTAACGGATACGCACTCATTGTATTGAGATGAACCTTAAAGTTATGTACGTACCCAGCACGTTCGATGTTGTCCCTAATGACGTGACGCTGACGCTCCATCCAATCAGTTCAATTAGGGGAAAATAAATTTAACTTCATCGTATATTTCCTTTATTTACATTTTTATTCATAAAATTAGCACCATAATAATGAGGGGCAAACAACACAACAAGGTGCATGCAACAAGTGTATATAAATATTATCCTTCCGTCACCATGTTACATAATATTATTTCACCCAGGATCTTATTAATCCTCGATCAGCATTTCATAGACAAAATTAATTGTTTTTTCATTTCTGGTATTTATTTTAAATTAAATTCTTTCATATTGTAATGCAAATATCAAGACCCCCGCCCAGCCAAAAGTCAAGCCCCGATTCTATAATCCACCTACTCGTTGAATTAATTTAACCCAACCCAGCAACTAGCAATTTATAGCCCGACACATCACCTGAGCGAGTAGGTACCATCTATTTGCTTGTGATTCAATTTATCTCCCTTTTCCTAATACACTTTCATTAATATCGACAAAATTATTATTATTGTTCAGCGAGTGATTTCAGTTTCGTTATTTCTATCGTGATTATCTCACCAAATGTGTCATGACACAGTTTCTATTCAATTATTCAATAGAATTATATGTACTATAATAACAATTTTCCCATTAAGCCTAGGCGTGTAAAAGCCCTCTCAAGAGATTTTCTATCTCAGCAGCTCAAAATACAGTTTATTTGTCAAATACTCACTATTTAATATCCTAATTTATTATTATTAATCATTCGCTAATGTTTTCGATTCATGACTATTTAAATTCCATTAACTAATCATCTGCTTATATCTTATTTAAAAATCACTAGCATAAATAAATTCACAGCAGGAATACAATACAATGCGATAGCTCATTCGCGAAAAACAATCCAAGTGCATCTTGGTCGTCAGTCAATCTCATTTTTCTCTTTGATCTAAGTACTTATGTCAAAATACAGGCTAACAATCTGTATAATCTTACAGTATTTGTTTATTTACTTAAACTCCACAGTATTTCAATGCACCCATAAGTTTACTTTAATTCATTCAGGTCAAATTTAAGTTAGTATGTAAATATTCTTATAATGAACTCATCATTCTATATGTTCTTTAATAACTAACTGTCCATCATTTTCTTAACTATTCTCGTTCACAATCCAGTATCGCTGAATCGAGCAAATGTTTATTTTCTTAATTCCAAATAATCGCTAAAATCGATCATTCGCGACGTTCATTCTCAATAACATTCATTCAAAGATCACTAACATAAACAATCCGCAACAGGAATATAGTACAATGCGACAGCTCATTCACGAGAACAATCCGAGTGCATCTTATTCATAAGCCAATTTCATTTTCCTCTTTGATCTAAATGCTTATATCAGGATACAGCTCTAACGATCTGCAAAGTACTTACAGTGTTTGTTTATTTAATTAAACTCCAATGTACCAATAAGTTAGCTTTACCGATCTCAGATTAGTCAAGTAAGATGTCCTATCTTTCCTTTACATTGCATTAGCCTTATCAGGATTTTATTTTATAATTCATTTCATTTCTCTAACATGAATGCAACTCTATTTACAGCTCTCGTGAATGAACAATCTCTACAGCGTCGCAAGGATTTGATGTACATGTCCAGAAGGTCTGCACATCGCAACACTACACTCCTGAGGGCACAATATGTCAGCAACATCATGGAAATACAATATGTTCGGTTTTTAATACAATGCTCATCAGCGAGAGCCATCCAGACAAATCTCAACCAGCAATCAAAATTTCAATTTATTTTTCTGCCCTTAAGCCGGGTTCGTAACCCAACCCAGTAGTTTGCAGAAAACTTAAGATATTTGCTCGCATTCAACTAAGTCAGAAAGTCATTATGACATCTCAAATTCAGCTATTTCATCCAATATGCGTGCGTATATTTTCGCTATACTATCTCAGTTAATTAAATTAAACATCTTATCTTTTCATTGCGTTGCAGTAACAATGTATTAAGGTCTAATCAAATTTTTACTTCTATTATGTAGTAATGCCATTATAACTAGACAGCTCTCGCAGATGAACAATTTCAGTCTTTAAATTTTAACTATCACTTTCAAACATCAGATGATTCATTCTTATCCGCAACTTGGAACATCAAATCCACTTTATAGATTCCATATCTCAGGGGCCCGATGCACATGCCTGTGGTTCCTTCTTCAGATTCCTTTAATAAAGGAGGTTACTCTCAGATGTTAGTAATGCAAACCATACAACTCAAGGTTCCCACATTGCAACGCGACATTCCTGAGAACATAGAGCATATCAGCAACATGACAAGAACAATCCTTACATGTGTATTATCAGAACAAAACACAGCCAGAGGGGCATCAACAGTATCGGTTCCTTTATGTTACAGTAACCTTTAAGACCAATAACCTTAATTAGAATTCATTTTATCGTTACAATTTAGTTACCTCTAAACAACATTACCTATGAATTTACGTCCCACGCATGTTAAAACCATGACAGTGTATGATCCGACACCATTGACATAACCTCTCCCATACTTTAATTGCCGTTTCAGGCCAGTCAGGCATCCGACATTAAGTCAGTCACACACTGTCACGCCTGGGAACAAGCACACGGCCATAATCACTATGGCATTCTTCCTTCTTACGTTTATTTCATTCGGAGTGCAACATTAACCTCTCCTCCTACAGTCTTCCTCCCGCCTATAAATTTCGGCGATGACTCCTCTCTCCGATATCACCGCAAGATCAAATAGCCCAGCTACCACAATCGAACAGTCTGCCAGCACCAGGAAGTCCAGAGACCTCGCCGAATACACCGAACAGAGTATAAACAACGTTCGTCACCCAGGGAGGAATTCAACATGGCGGGCCAGCACGGCAGAGCAAGAATAAGAGATAACTCCAGAAACTAAACTTCCGCCAACTGTATCCACCAATCACGCGAGACCGCCAGACTCTATAGAGTGCATGGCCACAGATTAATAGACAGATAGCCAAAGGCCCGGATGAAGGCGAGACCAGCATTTCTCACTGGTTTCAGCGCCATACCGTAGTAGTGGCCAAAGCAGTAATTACGTTCCCAAGGTAAAGTCGCGTCGTTAATACGACGGTAATAAATTGACTATTTAATCAAAAACATTAAAAATTATTTACATTAAAATTTCTGTCTTTCTTCAATATCCATGTGTAAGTGGAAAGCAACGAGGAATATGAGTTTTATGTTTTAGAAAAGTTTGGAAAACTGCTTTTCTAATAATTAATTATTTTATTTATAATTTAATAATAAACAAATATAATATAATTATGCAATATAATTATGCAGAAAAAAACATGATTTGAAATATTTATCGTGCAAAATCTGTTCCATAATCAAATATTAATTTTTATTTTATATATTATTTTGCTTCCTCATAGAGGAAGCTTTGTTTTCGTGACAAAATTTTTTTTCGAGTTTTCTATGCCAATGTGTTTAGAATGTTCTAAAACGTCGGAAAATCATATTCCTAAAAAATGTCTGTATGTATGTGTGTGTGTGTGTGTGTGTGTGTGTGTGTGTGTGTGTGTGTGTGTGTGTGTGTGTATGTATGTATGTACGCGATATTTTGTACAACCTCTAACTTCCGCAATTTTTGAGATACCGGGTTAATTTTTTTTACATGGATAGAGTATCATTCAAAGATGGTTGGTATTGAATTTGGTGAGAATCGATGAAAAGGTTCATTTTTTATAAAATTTTTAATTTTTTGAGAAATGTCTGTATACATTGTAACTTTCGCAAATTTTGAGATATCAGGTTAAATTTTTTTAGATGGATAAAATATTATTAAAGGATAGTTACTACTGAATTTGGTGAGTATCGATGAAAGGGTTTATTTTTTATAAAATTTTGAATTTTTTGAGAAATGTCTGTACACGCTGTAACTTTCAGAAAATTTGAGATATCGGATTAAATTTTTTTACATGAATAGAATATTATTAAAGGATGATTGATATTGAATTTGGTGAATATCCGTGAAAGGGTTCATTTTTTATAAAATTTTGAAATTTTTGAAAAATGTTTTTACATGCTGTAACTTTCAGAAAATTTGAGATATAGGATTAAATTTTTTTACATGAATAGAATATTATTAAAGTATGTTTGATATTGAATTTAGTGAGGATTAGTGAAAGAATTCATTTTAATTTTTATTTTACTCACATAGCTTCCTCTATGAGGAAGCAAAAATTGAAAGAACCGCATGATTAAAGCAGCTTAAGCTTTGTAAGATAAAATGATGAGGAAGCAATGTGCAAGTTTTTAATTTGCACAACTCAACTTGTTTTAAAGTTTATTTTACACAAAAAAGTAAAAATTAATATCTAATTTTATATATATATATATATATATATATATATATATATATATATACAGGGTGTCCGACATGTAAGTAGCCAAACGAAAGATGGAAGTAGATTGGATCAAACTGAGTCGAAAAGTCTTGAACCATTTTTTTTTATAACGCTTAATAAAGGAGTTATTATTGAGTAAAGTCTGGCCAATCAGCGCCGATCTTTAGCCGGGCGCACGTCGGTGAGCCGCGCGCCTGGTAGTATGCGATAGCGCACACTTCACGGCACGCGGCTCAATGACATGCGCCCGGCTAAAGATCGGTGCTGATTGGCCAGACTTTACTCAATAATAACTCCTTTATTAAGCGTTATAAAAAAAATGGTTCAGAACTTTTCGACTCAGTTTGATCCAATCTACTTCCACCTTTCGTTTGGCTACTTACATGTCGGAGACCCTGTATATATAATAAGAAACAGATTTTGCATATAAATCTTTGTGGACAAATATCTTACAAATCATGTTCTTTTTTTTTGTAGGAACCCTAATATGTTGAGCGTTTTCTAAAGATCTTAAATGTCAACGCAACTTAAATATGTATATACTTAATCGCTAAAATCTTTCATTATTTTAAAATTTCACAATTTATTAGCGAATGAATATTAGTAGTTGTGAACGTTCGGAAACATAATAGCTCAAATTCTTATAGACTTCGAAGCAAGATTTGTAGTAGATCTATACGAGATTATCTATTTTCAATGCATAATTATATTATATTTGTTTATTATTAAATTGTAAATATTAATAATAATTAATTATTAAAATAAATTATTATTAAAAAAGCAGTTTTTCTAAAACATTTCTAAAACATATCTTTTAAAACTGTCATATCCGTTGCATATTATGTATGTATATGTATATATATATGTATATATATATACAGGGTGTCCCATTTTAAAAGTTTCACCCTCATAACTTTTCAGGATCAACGTTTGAAGGAAAATGTTTGAAATAAAAGTTGTATGGTATCGAGGGAGAAATCTTGTGGAAGTGAACATTTTTTTTTAGGTGAAGGCGCTTAGGAGATTTAAAGGTCATCTTAATTTTTTTAAATGGAACCCCCCTTTTTTATTGCATATTCTTATAGCTTATCTCGAGAGCTTTCCGAAACACTATAATGAAGTATTTTTTCATTAAGTACTTTTTGAGTAATTTTATATCTTAATCTGACATATTTTGATATAAAAAATAAAATATCTCGTAAAATATTTAGTTTTCGATAATCTCACCGTAATACTTTTATGTACAAAATAATGAGACAAATCAATTAGTGTAAAAAAAACAAATAATTGTTTAAAAAAATACATTGTAAATAATTACATACTTTTTTTTAAAAACAATTATTTTTTTACACTAATTTATTTGTCTCATTATTCTGTACATAAAAGCATTACGGTGAGATTATCGAAAACTAAATATTTTACGAGATATTTTATTTTTTATATCAAAATATGTCAGATTAAGATATAAAATAACTCAAAAAAAAGTTAATGAGAAAATACTTTATTATAGTGTTTTGAAAAGCTCTCGAGATAAGCTACAAGAATATGCAATAAAAAATAGGGGTTTCCATTTAAGAAAACATCGATCACATTGACCTCACCTTGAAAAGGTTACTCAAGGTCAAGTCTATATTTTTGTCATGTGGCCCTCTCGAAACCATATAACTTTTGTCTGAAACATTTCTTTCTATCTTGCTTTATTTTTTAGATATTTAGGTGTCTCAATATAAATGCCCCACCCTGTATATACAGGGTGTCCGGTAAAAATTGTACCAACGCTCGTGAGCGGGTAGAGCACAGTAAAATGAACAGAAAAGTCCTGTAACATTTTTTTCTATAACACTTAATAAAGGAGTTATTATTGAATAAAGTCTGGTCAATCAGCGCCGACTTTTAGCCGGACGCACGTCAGTGAGCCGCCCGTCTGTTAGTGTGCGTCGCCGTAGCGACGGAGCGCTCACGCACACTATCAGGCGCGCGGCTAAAGGTCGACGCTGATTGGCCAGACGTTACTTAATAATAACTCCTTTATTAAGTGTTATAGAAAAAAATGTTACAGGACTTTTCTGTTCAGTTTGCTGTGCTCTACTTGCTCACGAGCGTTGTCAAGGATGCTTTGGGACATCCTGTATATACAAACATATGAAATAATTTATACATATACACAATATATACAGTATGTCGGATTTAAGTAAATACACTTAATTATTTCCTAGAAAATTAAAAATACAAAAAAATTATTTAGGAAAATGTTGTTCAACTCCACTTTTGTCTAAACAATTTTTTTATTTCCTTAATTTTCGAAGAAATAATTAAGCGTATTCACTTAAATCAGACAAACTATATATATATATATATATATATATATATATATATGTATGTGTGTAATTTCTTTTATATGTGTAAATATATCACTTAAAAATAATAAAAATAATAATACTTTTATTGTTTAATAATATATATATCTCTCTTTTACAAATTTTCATAGTTTCTCATCGGCCACTTGTCGGCAACAAGCTTGTAGCGAACGAGATGAGCATTGAAAGTGAGCGAAACGAATATATGAATGCAAGTAAGACAATATAGGAATGAGACAATCACAGAAGCAAGCAAGAGGAAAATAGCAACATTCAAAGAAGACTCGAAGATCGTGCCTTTGCCGTCCTTTTTCTTACTTGCTCTTATTAATGTCTCGCTCGCTTCTGATAATAAGACAATAATAAGAGTGAGCGAGACAATCACAGGAGTGAGTGAAAGAAGAATAGCAGCATTCATAAAAGCTCGATCTTGATCCTCGAATCTTCTTTGCACATTGCTATTCTCCTCTCGCTCACTCTTGTTATTGTCTCGCTCACTCTTATCATTATCTCAGGAGCGAGCGAGACAATAAGAGGCAAGCCTCTCACATTTCATTCGTCTCATGATGAATTAGCCTGGATTCGCACTAGGGGCAAAGTCTGTTGATAAAATCAAAGGAATTTAGCCTGGACTCGAACCAGGGGCAAAGTTTTTTGGTAAAGTCAACGGAGTTTAGCCCAGACTCAAACCAGGGGCAAAGTTTTTTGGTAAAGTCAACGGAGTTTAGCCCAGACTCAAACCAGGGGCAAAGTGAGTCGGTAAGGGGCAAAGTGTGTTGCACGGAAATGCCGGTCTCGCCTTCATCCGGGCCTTTGACTATCTGTCTATTAATCTGTGGCATGGCAAAGCTCGAGCGTATCAGGATATTATTCACCTTAATAAGCAGCAGATCAATCAGCCATATCATTTTAATTTCTTATAATATTTCCGTCAATAGTTAACACACGCCGCACTCCGCAACACATATGACATGCATCCGCGCATCGTAAACAACTCAGAAAATGCTAATATCTTTATAAAGAAAGTTTCCGTGATCAAGGAAATCTAGAAATTCCCCAGATCTAGGGTTTACAAAAGCCAATCCGAGGCGGGGTATCCATTAACTTTAATTTTACAGTTCCGTAAGCATACTAGCCCCTTCTTATAATACAAGCGACGAATGTCAACACATCTCAAACACTTCAGAGGAGCGCCAACATCCCCCGCAATGAAAATTTCCCTGATCTAGGGAATTCCCCAGATCTAGGGTTTGCAGGGGCCAATCACAGAAATTGTTTCTACAGGATCTCGTTTGTTAATTTGTTAATTAATCATATGTCCCATATCACCCAATCACTGTATCCTCAAGGATGATCATTTAGTAATTTCCTTCATCCGTTTTTGAGTCTATTTCCCACTTAATGGTTTGAAATTTAAATCCAATCATCAAATTGTTTTTCAAATCATTTTATTTATGCAACTATAGTAGACATTATATAATTATACGCTTGCACTAAGTCAGTGCGTTCAGATCACGTTTAAGTTAGTATGCAAATATTCTTATAACGACATAACCCGCCATTCTATATGTTCTTTAATGACTACCTGTCCATCATTTTTCTCAACTATTCTCGTTCACGACGCAGTACCGCCGAATCGAGCAAGTATTTATTCTTTCTAGATTCCAAATAATTGCTAAAATCAATCATTCGCAGCGTTCATTCTCAATAACATTCAATATTCAAAAATCACTAGCATAAATAAATTCACAACAGGAATACAATACAATGCGATAGCTCATTCGTGAAAAAACAATCCGAGTGCATCTTGGTCATCAGTCAATTTCATTTTCCTCTTTAATCTAAGTACTTATGTCAGAATACAGGCTAACAATCTGTAAAATCTTACAGTGTTTGTTTATTTACTTAAACTCCACAATATTTCAATGCACCAATAAGTTTATTTAAACCATTCGGATCGAATTTAAGTTAGTATGTAAATATTTTAACAATGACATAACCCGCCATTCTATATTTTCTTCAATAGCTAACTATCCATTATTTTCTTAACTATTCTCATTCACAACCCAGAATCGCCGAATCGAGCAAGTATTTATTTTCTTGATTCCAAATAATCGTTAAAATCAATCATTCGCGGCATTCATTCTCAATAACATTCAATATTCAAAGATCACTAACATAAATAAATAATTCGTAACAGGAATACAATACAATGCGATAGCTCCTTCACGAGAACAAGCCGAGTGCATCTTAGTCATATGTCAGTAGTCAAAAGTCAATTTCATTTTTCTCTTTGATCTAAATGCTTGTATCAGAATACAGCTCTAACGATCTGTAAAATACTTACAGTGTTTGTTTATCTACTTAAACTCCACAATATTTCAATGTACCAATAAATTTCTTTACTGATCTCAGATTAGTCAGATAAGATGTCCTATCATTCCTTTATATTGCATTAGCCTTATTAGAATTCTATAAATCATTTCATTTTTTCTCTGACACGACAAAGCAACTCTATTTACAGTTCCCGTGAATGAACAATTTCAGCCTGCAGTGTCTCAAGGATTCGATGTACATGTCCAAAGGTCTGTACATCGCAACACTACATTCCTGAGGACACAATATATATCAACAACACCATGGAAATACAATATGTTCCGTTTTTAATACAATGCTCATCAGCGAGAGCCATCCAGACAAATCTCAACCAGCAATCAAAATTTCAAATTTATTTTTCTGCCCTTAAGCCGGGTTCAAGACCCAACCCAATAGTTTGCAGAAAACTTAAGATATTTGCTCGCATTCAACTAAATCAAAAAGTCATTATGACATCTCAAATTCAGCTATTTCATCCAGTATGCGTGCGTATATTGTAGCTATACTATCTCAGTTAATTGAATTAAGCATCTTATCTTTTCATTGCGTTGCAGTAACAATGTATTAAGGTCTAATCAAATATTTTACTTCTATTATGTAGTAGTGCCATTATAACTAGACAGCTCTCGCAAATGAACAATCTCAGTCTTTAAATTTCAACTATCACTTTCAGAGTCAGCTGATTCATTCTCATCCGTGACTCGGAACATCAGATCCACTTTATAGATTCCAATATCTCAGGGGCCCAATGCACCCGTCTACGGTTCCTTCCTCAGGTTCCATTAATGAAGGAGGTTACTTTCCGACGTTAGTGATACAAACCGTACAACTAACGCAACATTCCTGAGAACACAGAACATATCAACAACACGACAAGAACAATCATTACATATATATTATCAGAACATAGCCAAAGGGGCATCGATAGTATCGGTATATTACTATAGCGTTTAAAACCGATAACCTTAATTTAGAGTTCATTTTAATATCATTACAGTATAGTTACCTCCAATTAACATTGCCTGTGTTCACATCTCACGCATGTTAAAACCATGATCGTGCATGATACGACACCATCGACATAACCTCTCCCATACTTCAATTGTCGTTTCCTGCAAGCCAGGCATCCGACGGTAAATCAGTCACACAATGTCACGCCTGAGGAACAAGCACACAGTCATAATCACTATGGCATTCCTCCTTCATGCGTTAATTTCATTCAGAGTACAACATTAGCCTCTCCTCCTACTGTCTTCCTCCCGCCACAGATTTCGACGATGAATCCTCTTTCCGACATCACCGCAGGATCAAAGGCCCATATACCGCTAACAAGCAGTCTCCCAGCACCAGTGAGTCCAGAGACCTCGCCGAATACACCGAGCAGAGTATAAACAATGTTCATCACCCAGGGAGGAATCCAACATGGCGGACCAACATAGCAGAGCAAGAATAGGGGATAACTCCAAAAACTAAATTTCCGCCCAGCTGTGTCCGCCAATCACGCGAGACCGCCAAACTCCATAGAGTGCATGGCAAAACTCGAACGTATCAGGATATTGCTCCCCTCAATAAACAGCAGATCAATCAACCATATCATTTAATCTTATAATATTTCCGTCAATAGTTAACATACACAGTACGACGCAAACCATATAACAAGCATCCGCACATCGTAAAACTCAGAAAATACTAATATTTTTATAAAGAAAGTTCCGTGATCAAGGGGATCTAGGGAATTCCCCAGATCTAGGGTTTACAAAAGCCAATCCGGGGCGGGGTATCCGTTGACTTTAATTTACAGTTCCGCCAGCATGCTGGCCCCCTCTTACAGCACAAGCGACGAAGTCAGCACATCTCAAACAATTCAGAGGAGCGCCAACATCCCCCTCAAAGAGAATTCCATGATCTAGGGAATTCCCCAGATCTAGGGTTTGCAGGGGCCAATCGCAGCAGGCCACTATGGCATATGCAAAATTATTTCTAGGATCTCATTTGTTAATTAATCATATGTCCCACATTACCCAGTCACTATATCCTCAAGGACAATCATTTAGTAATTTCCTTCATCCATTTTAAGTCTATTTCCCGCTATTTAAGTCCAATCGTCAATTTATTGATCAAATCATTTAATTTATGCAACTATAGTAGAAATTATGCAATTATACGCCTGTACCAAATCAGTGCGTTCAAATCAAGTTTAAGTTAGTATGTAGATATTCTTATAATGACATAACCCGCCATTCTGTTCCTTAATAACTAACTGTCTATCATTTTTCTTAACTATTCGTTCACAACACAGTACCGCCAAATCGAGCAAGTATTTATTCTTCCTAGATTCCAAATAATCGCTAAAAATCAATCATTCGCAGCGTTCATTCTCAATAACATTCAAAATTCAAAATCACTAATATAAATAAATTCACAACAGGAATACAATACAATGCGATAACCATTCGCGAAAGTTCGAGTGCATCTTAGTCAATTTCATTTTCTTTTGATCTAAGTATTTATATCAAAATACATCTCTAACAGTCTGTAAGGTCTTACAATGTTTGTTTATTTACTTAAACTCCACACTATTTCAATATACCAATAAGTTCACTTTACTGATCTCAGATTAGTCAATTAAGATGTCCTATCTTTCCTTTACATTGCATTAGTCTTATTCTATAAATCATTTCATTTCACTGACATGACAGTGCAACTCTATTTACAGTTCTCGCGAATGAACAATTTCAGCCTACACCGTCTCAAGGATTCGATGTACATGTCCAAAAGGTCTGTACATCGCAACACTACACTCCTGAGGACACAATATATATCAACAACACCATAAATACAATATGTTCCATTTTTAATACGATACAATGCTCATCAGCGAGAGCTATCCAGGCAAATCTCAACCAGCAGTCAAAATTTCAAATTTATTTTTCTGCCCTTAAGCCGGGTTCAGGACCCAACCCGGTAGTCTGCAGAAAACTTAAGGTATTTGCACATTCAACTAAATCAAAATAAAGTCATTATTTTTCGTTATGACATCTCAAAATCAACTATTTCATCTAATATACGTGCGTAAATTTTAGCTATACTATCTCAATTAGTTAAATTAGGTATCTTATCTTTTCATTGCGTTACGGTAACAATGTATTAAGGTCTAATCAATTATTTTACTTCTATTATATAGTAATACCATTATAACTGGACAGCTCTCGCAAATGAACAATTTCAGTCTTTAAATTTTAACTATCACTTTCTGACGTCAACTGATTCATTCTCATCCATGCCTCGGAACATCAGATCAACTTCATAGATTCCAATATCTCAGGGGCTTGTTGCACATGTCTGCGGTTCCTTCCTCCAGATTCCATTAATAAAGGAGATTACTCCCAGACGTTAGTGGTGAAAACCATATAACTCAAGGTTCCCACATTGCAATGCAACATTCCTGAGAACACAGAACATATCAACAACACGACAAGAACAATCATTACATGTATATTATCAGAACACAGCCAGAGGGGCATCGACAGTATCGGTATATTACTACAGCCTTTAAGACTGATAACCTTAATTAATTTAGAATTCACTTTAATATATGTATACTTGTATTACGACAATCAGTCGGTTGAGGCAGCTTTAAACATTCTCAGTGTCATACCTACGTATACAGTTCAGTGTCATTTTATTTTGGCACTGTCAACGCAGTCTCTCCGCCAATTACCCATTACCAGGATCCTCAAATAAAACAGCAACAACCAGACAAACATCTCATTTCTGAGGAGAAGAAACAGAACATACAATTAACGTTGCCAATTCAGTTAAGACTTTTCCCAGATAACCTCTCCCCTCGCGTTTAGTATTATAACCATCACCAGCGATGTGGCCTTATGAATTATGCAGGCCTGCACGAACAATAATAATGTTTCTCCTTCTTTCGCTGTTAATGATAATGAACTCAGGGACTCAAAGACTCAAAAACTCAGAACCCTCGCCAATACCCGAGTACAGTATACGGTACCCGTCAATATGACTAATCAACATGGCGGAGTCAAGTATAGATAATACCTCCTATAATCTGAATGCCACTGACTGTAGCAGCCAATCAGATGAGATCATTAGTCCCCATATAGTATATAGCGAAAAATCATAAATTGTCACAATTATATGGTTATAATTATTCAGAGCATACTACATTATATGCACAATTCATAACACATCAATCCTCCACTATCCCTTAGTAATTTATCCAAGTTACGTTAATTAGTTCACGTTGATTTCATATTTTTATTCTTCAGCCATACAAGGTAGGTAGTCAAGAAAACAGATTACTTCAGAATACTCTAATCTTGTAAAAATCCAATTTGTCTCAAAAGCATATAAATAATATTAAATATTACATACTATCTATTGCTTCCGTCACAAGAACAGTCCTCACAATTATTTTAGAATTTATCAATAAACATAAATAAAAATAAAATAAAATAAAATTAATAGATCAGTCAGTTTAATGAGTGCGTCGCCAGCAGTAAGGCTGTGCCAGCTGTTCCGCTTTTCCACCTACCTTCATTTAATTAATTCAATCAAGGGTTGATATGTCCACGCTGTCAAGTTATAGGAACTGCTAGGAGGCTCGTACGGCCATCACCAGGACTTCAAAACATCCTCTCAAACCAAGGCCCGTCCGCCATTTCATCCTGTCATGACGTTACATACGTGACGTCACACGGCACCGCGTGGCTACGAAGATCTTCTAAAATATCTTCTATTTTACACTAATGATGCCTCCACAGTATAAATCACAATCACAATGACACAATAAATCCCATTAAAGTTACAATAAAGTCACCAATACAACGGGAGTCGCTCCAGGATGGGCCATTGTCCACTGCCACATCACCAACAAGAAGACATGCACGGCCGCCATTACGCACACCGCGAGGCACCCGATTTATAATTAACGAAATTAATCAGCCTAAAGTCGGAGCAAAAAATTATATGGTCTCAATCGACGCGGAATCCTTCAAAACGTATTTTGGTATACTTTTCCCCTCGATTGGAGCACTATTAGACCACTTTACTCCTAAAAGTCGGAGCACTGAGCTGTCAGTGGACTTAGTCTCTGGCCCATCCCGGAGCAACAACCTAACCTAACCTAACCTAACCTCAGGTTAGGTTAGGTTAGGTAGGAACCCTCTCGTTGGTGTGCCACCTTGACGTGTTGAGAGGGCTCACCCTGAAGCTTCCTTAGGAAGTGGAAGGGTGCTAAGAGCACACCCACGCGTTTCAAGGGTAAGGGTGGGTTTTTGGAGTCTGGGGATGGGAAAAGGCCTCGTTGGGGTTGCTGGGCTCTTCCTACGTGTGCGAGGGTCACGGTTGAAAACTGGGCGAACGCCCGATTAATAGACCGGGAGCAGGAATGTCCTTAAGCCTTCGCCGGGGGAGGGTTTGGGGACTCCAAAGAGGTTCTCGCGTGTGCCAGTGCACAAACCCAGGACGATCAACTCCCTGGGACGGCTGACTGGAGGAGGAAGGACCCATAGCTTGGCTCAAGTCCTGAATCTGAAGGTCAATAGCCTGAATGCTCTCCCCCCAGGAGAGTATTAACGGGGAGCGCCGTCTTGATGGGAGTCTGGCTTCGGCTGGACGAGCCCTTCGGGAGCAGCTGTCTCTCCGCTTAGGATAGCTGTTGCCCCCCAAGGAGCGGCTCGGGTAGGAGTTCTGCGCTGTGTGGTTCCTTTAGGGGAAACACTCAGAGCAGAAAATTGGGCTGGCCACCGTATCTCGTTGGCTTCGGTGTCAAGAGGAGGATGTACTGCGGAAGGACCATGGTCCCGATGCAATTACATCTGACCCCCAGGGGTCCGCCTTCCCCCTCGGATAAAAACGCGGAGGCGGGGACACGGTGTAGGGACGATGAATGGCGGAAGGGGAATCACACTCGAGTCTTCGCGCCTTGTGCCCCAAAGCCAGACATCCTACAAACAGGGATCTGCCTTCCCCCTCGTATAAAAACTCGGAGGCAGCGGGCTGAGGGTGTTATTGCGGCATGGCAATACACCTTCAGGGGAGGCGTGCGGTGAATGGACTTCGGTCTTGAAATCGCATGCTAACCAAACAGGGGTCCGCTTCACCCTGTAAAATCGGAAGCGACTAGGGCTTAGCTTTCCCCATTATGTATATGGAGATTCGGGTAGGACTTCTGTGCTGTGTGGTTCCCGAAAGGGAAACATGCAGAACAGAAGACAGGGCTGACCTCCCTGTATAAACTCGTTGGTCATCGGTGGTATGAGGAGGATGTGTTGTTGAAGGATCACGGTCCCGATGCAACACATCCGAACCCCAGGGGTCTGCCTTCCCCCTCGGATAAAAACGCGGAGGCAGGGACACGTGGTAGGGACGATGGATGGCTTGGGGAATCACACTCTCGAGTCTTCGCGCCTTGAGTGCCCTAAGTCACACATCCTACAAACAGGGGTCTACCTTCCCCTCGTATAAAAACTCGGAGGTAGCCGGTGCAAGGATGTTTCAGCATGGTAAACATCCTTGTTAAATGGCGTGGCCTGACGGTCCGAGGGTACGTGCCCGCGCGAGTATGGCTTCCCGGTCTAGCCAGCCGGGCGGCCTCCTTTCCCCTGTTTCGCCGGGGGAGGGGACCCTACGGGGGACTCGCGTTGGGTGGCGGCCCGACGGCCACCACAGGCGTCCGCCTAGTGGGGGTCTGTCTCACCCCACTATAAATAACCGGAGACAGATTGAGGTGGGAACGGGTGCCCTGTCACAAGACAGGGTGGCACCGTATTTGAGCTCGTGGCCCCCGGCGAACAGAGGGGGGCCTTCAAGGAAAGCTTAACATTTTTCCCTCTCGTCGGTGTGCCACCTTGTCGTGGTGAGAGGGCTCGCCCTGAAGCTCCGAAAGGAGTGGAAGGGTGCTAAGAGCACACCAAAGGGTTTAAGGGAAGGGTTTTTGGGGTTCTGGGGATGGGTAAACTCCCTGGCATACGGAGTAGGTTTCCCGTGAGCTCTCGGGGCATCCTGGCGTGTTTTACATGCTGGCATGGCCCGAGAAGTAGGAACCGATTGAAGTATGCCTAGAGGGTAGTGCCCCTTGAAACAAATGCACTCGGGTAGACGAGCCCGTTAGCCTGGTAAGGCAATCGTCTAAGGGATGGAAACCCCGACAGAAAACCACCTTTGTTGAATTATGGTATGGACAACAAAGAGCGGAGAAACTTACTGCCGCAGGGGGTATTCGGAGCCTCCAGCGACCGGCGTTGCGATGATACTGTCCCGGTCATCGCCTCGTCGTCATCGTGCGACGGGCCATCCGTGGGTTCTGAGGTGAGACCCACGGAGGAAAAGACTATCACCACAAGGGGGTTGGCCAAGTTCAACCGGCGGGGAAAGGGCCCACCGTTAAATCGGTGGAGTCTCTTGAACCAAAAGTTGTCTTGGTCCGCGCGGACGCGACGCGGAAAAAGAGGGAGCCAACCTTTAAGTCTCCTGATCCTCCCAGGAGGCCTAAGGGTTCGCAGAGGTCTGAGAGGGCCCCATCGCCGGGAACCTCTGGGATCTCGGGGGAGGATGATGTGATGGAGAGTGAGGGCGCCGATATCGATGTGATGTCGACATCCTCGGTCTCCTCTGAGGCGGCATCGACATCGTCGCGACTAGGAAGGAAGAGGGGCAGGCCGCCCACCTCGGGGGACTACCTCGACTACGCGGCAGCCAAGAAGAAGCTCAGCGATGAGAAGGAGAGGGAACTTCGACTTCGTCGTCAGGAGGCTGAGTTGGCAAGTATGGAGCAAATGATTAGGGGGGGACGCCTCTCGGATGAGGATCGGGAATCCTTAGAGGGTGACCCAAGGTCTTTCCGCAACTTGCCTACCGTGGAGGATATCCTTGAAGGATATGTTAATATCTCGTTGTCCGAGATAAAGGATAGGACGAGGGAGTCCCTTGACGTCATTGTGCAGATTTCTAAGAAATCCAAGAACCTCAAGGGCCCTTTCGTGAAGAAAATGAGGATGGCTGCGCGAAACCTCGATGCCGCGATATTGGAGATGGGCCGACGGTTAGGGCAGGGGGGTGCGGAAGGCAGGATTAACGTCCTGGAACGCGTCCGAGCCCAGACTAGTAGGGCACTTAGTCAGGCGAGGGAGGAGAATGAGGAGTTAAAGAAGGAACTGGTGGCCCTTAAGGCTGCCAGGACTTCACTGCCTCGTACTCCTCCGCCGCCCTCAGTGACCCTCTCCCAGACCTCTCATCCTTACGGGACGAGAGCGAAGAGAGGGGTGTCCTATAGGGAAAGCGAGGAGGGGGTGGCGACACCTAATCGGGGAGGGTCCGCGGAGTCTGACCGAACGATGGTTGGGGGGAGTTCTGTTGGTTCTGCCGGGGATCTCTTTCATAGGGATCTCACTCAGGGCGAGCGGGACGATATATGGAGGAGGAATTTTGAGGCGATGGAGGCTCGGCTGGAGACCAGGATACGGGAGACCCTCTCCCCGCTCTTGGAAGCCAGCAGCAAAAGGAGGAAGCCGAAGCGGAAGTCCCCTCCGGTTTTGACACCGTCGAGGCACTTCCGGGAGTTGGCGGTGGACCACTATATCCGCCAATCTAAAAGAAGGATGGGTTTACGGGGCCCAGCTTTAAAGACAGCCCTGAAGGACCCAGAGGTTCTGGCCGCTGGGGCCGACGTGGGGAGGGGTAAGACTGCGGTCCCCCTCCTCCTACTGAGGCCCCAACCGGGGAGCACCAGCATGCCGGGCCCTCTACCCCTACCGATACGGTGGGGACTTGGGCCACGGTTGTTGGGAGAAAGCGCCGGGCTGTTCGCGCGCTGCCAGCACCGGAGCCCGCACCTCAGAGGAAGGAAGACACGCAGGGATCCGCGCCTGAGGAGGCGCGGAAACCGAAGAAGAAGACGACAGCGCGTAAGAAGAAGAGGAAGAAACCGGTCCCCCGCGTTCCTGGGACGGCGGCAATTATGCTGTCGGTCCAGCCCGGGGCTGAAATCTCCCAATGGGAGGCCATTAGGGAGGGACGCAAGGGTGTCGACCTAGCGGCCCTCAAGATAGGTGAGTCTCGCGTAAGGGCAGCCCGGGGTGGGGCTGCTCTGATCGAGATCCCCGGCAAGGATAGGAAAAAGAAGGCAGACCAATTGGCCGACCTTCTTTCAGGGGTCTTGAAAGACAAAGGGGTTAGAGTCACGCGACCCGCGAAAAGCGCGGAATTACGTCTACGCGGCATCGACGGATCGATTACCCCGGAGGAGATAGTAGCAGCTCTTACTGCGTTAGGCGAGTGCCCTGGGGGGGACATCCGGATCGGAGAGATCCGGCGGTCCCCCTCGGGGATGGGGGCCTGTTGGGCTAGATGTCCCGCTGGGATAGCTAGGAAGGCCATCATCGCTGGGAGGTTTAGAGTGGGATGGACTATGGTGGGTGTGGACTTGCTCAAGGCCCGCCCCACCCAGTGCTATCGGTGCCTTGGATTCGGCCATCTGAGGCAAGAATGCACCGAGAAGGAGGACCGATCCGCCCTCTGCTACAGATGCGGAGGCGAAGGTCACATAGCGGCCCGCTGCGCGGCTGAGCCCCGGTGTCCCATCTGTGCGGACGCCGGGTGCACGGCCGGGCATCGGATCGGGAGTAAGGGATGCTCCCCTCCCCTTTCGAGGAGAAAGGGAGGGGGAGCCGGAAAGGAGAAGCCGGAAGGCCAGCCTAAGAAGGCGACCGTCCGGAAGAAAGGAGGGACAATCCCTGCGGATAACGCGGGGACTGACAAGGGTGCGGAGGAGGGGATGGAGATAGCTTAGGCTTCTCCGTTCTCTCCTCCTCATCCGGGGTGGAAGACGGGCTCCGTAGGGGCAAAGAGGGGGGTGCGGAAACGCACACGGGACTGACCAACTTGTGGTAGAATGCGAGAAGCGACCCCATGGGTTGGTTGATAGGACCTGGAAGCAGAAATAGACTGCAGAAAAGGGGGTGTTTTTAGTCCGTGAGAGTCGGACATAACCCGGGGCCGTCCCCGGGTATCCATAATGGATTTTCACCTCCTGCGCCAGTCAAAAAAAAAAAAAAAAAAAAAAAAAAAAAAAAAGGTTAGGTAGGAAAACCTGCATTTAATGTAATTTTCTCCATCTCGTGTGTTTAGTCCGGTCACAACCTAACCTTGCGATCGGCTGGGTCGGTCCCCGTTGAGGAGATACGCGGGGGTGCCTGGGAAAGCGAGGAGAACAGCACAGGGTGGAGCCCAAGGGAACGCGGAAGCAGCCCGAGCAGGAAGGACGACCTGAGAGGCGTTTTGGAGCATCGACGGAGGACCGTCTGTGTCCAGAGCAGCAATAGATTTAAAGAATAGAATTTAGAAGCGCGTATTATTAGAAATAGGGTATTCAAATTATTAATAGTTATGTAGAAAAGTACTAGAAGCCGGAAAACGGTAGATTGATTTGAGTTAAGTTTAATAACGCGTTAGAAACCGCAGAGCGGCAAATTGATTTGAGTTACTTGATTTAGAAATGTTTATTTTGAAAGAATTATTTAGTTCGTGAAGATTTTATTTGTATAATATTCTAGTCGAAAAAGGGATACCTGAAACAAACAAAAGAAATTATTAAGTTCAGTTCATACGCGCACTAATGAGGCGACGGAGTTAATTAGAGTACCTAGTATAGGGAATTATAACTAGATTAAGGCGTATATAGATGTTCCGAATTATTACTATTTGTTCACGCAGAGTTAACTGTAAATACTTACCTAGAGCGGCGTCGGAGTCCAAGGATACCTGTAAAAAGAGAAAGAATGAGTAGCATAAAGAATGGATACATGTGAGACACCCGGTGCGTAGAAAGCACGGCGCGCGAAGCGGCGCGACGAGCGGCGCGAACTTCGGTGCGCAACCGAAATGCGCATGCGCGAGAGTGGGGAGCGAAAGGATGTGCGAGATTGAGGAGCGAGACTCGTGGTCAGTCGGCGCGAGGCGATAGTTGAGAGAACACGTTATTCCGTTGTACATTTAAGACCCGCGAACGGCGCGTGATCCGTTGTAGTTCAATTTCTCGGATTCTGGCAAAGTTCGAGAGATTAAAGTTGATAGTTCAAGTAGTTGATTGCGAATTGAATTCGAATCACGGTTTTCAGTATTAATTGTTATTTCGGTCCAACTGCGGGGCACCATTTCGTGATTTTTTCACAAGTTTTATATTCAATAAATATATTCATTTTCAAACTTCAATTCAGTGATCTTATTTCGGTCTTCGGGAACCCGGGGTGTATTCTTTCACAGGATCTTCAGGCTTCGCAGCGCTCGGCACCCCAGATTGAATAAGAGTGCATTCGAGGTGATTGTTCCGGCGAGAGGTGACCAAAACCAAGGAATTTCGAGATTCCCGGCCACCCAGTTCCTATATCGCTCGACTGAAGTCCAATCCTTGCTGTTCAGAGGGTAAAAACAGCTGGCGACCGTTTAATGGACAGAGAATCCACATATTTCAAGGGTATCAGTAAGTAATAAATCGGCTTGGCCGGTCACAGCTATATAGTCGCGAAACATCGTTCTCGAGGGGAAGAATTTGTAATTTTCGGATCAATCATTATCCACGGGTTGAATATTGACCGTGGTTCAATCTTTATTCCAAGCGCGTAAGCCCCACTAAAGAACATACCATTAATAGAGTCTTTTTGTGGCGACCGTGACAGGACTTCGCGATTTCTTTTTCGGTAATATATCGGGAGAGACGCGGGGCGAATCGAGTTTCGAATTTCGTGACGAATAATTAGCAAAAATACGCATTAACGTGATTCACCTGGCAAGTTATCACGCGAGCAATATTTCGACGCGCAAAAGCGAAGGCAAACGCGCGCAAACACATAAAAAGCGGACAGTGGAATCCGTCGTAAATAAAATTCCGATAGCGTGAGCGCGAGGATTCGGGAAAAATACAGCACGTTAAAGTACGTCGCGAAAAATTGATTAAATAAAAAAAAAGCGCGGGGAAAAGACCGCAGATAACTAACAATATCGATTTTGGGACATAAATCGGTAGAAAGAGCGAAAGGGAACGGAAATATAAAAAACGAGAGGGCCGAACAGAGATCTCGCGACTCAAATTTTGATTATTCAAAAGCGCGGGGCGGATCGGTGGAGAAATTTTAAAATTTTCGTTAACTTTGGGAAAGCGGGATAAAAAGACCGCGAAAGTAAAGAAAAAAGTAATAAACTAGCGGGGGATAAAAGCTGGATTAACGTAAAAATCGGGAAAATTTTTTTTTTCGGTATAAGAAAACGTGAAACGCAGAAAACGCGAGGAAAAAGTAGCGAAATCTACAGAAATTACTCGAAAAAGCGCGAAGATTCCAGAAAAATCGAGTCCTGAACAGGATCGAACGGGTTGGATACGCGATACTAAAGATAAAAATCAAGAAAGCCGGGATACGCGGTTGATTGACGGGTGGAAGATAAGAAAGTTCGGAACGGGCTTTGAAACCCGATATCACTTTACGAAAGCAGTGGCGGCGCGATTTATACGCGACGCCGAAAGATAGAAAAATACTTAAGAATATTCTTTGAGAATATCGAGAATATTTCTTCAAAACTTTGAAATAATTTTATTTTATTATATGAATATATACTTGAACATTTATTGAATGTGTTTCGATTATGTATTTATATGAATATCTATATGAATTTATGTGTTTATGTGAAACGATAATTGCGCATTGTTCAATTGAATGGAAATAAGTATAGCAAAAGAAAATTGATTAATATTATAAATCGTTAAGACAATTACAAAAAGAAATTGAGAAAATAACTGAACAAAATTATTTCACGAAAAAGATCAAAGAAAGATAAGAGTTAAAGTAAAAGCACAATAGTGAATGAATTTAAAGAAGATTTTAAAAGAAAATTTAACTACATTGTAAAAGAAAAGATACAAGAGTAGAGAAAGACAAAGATTAAAGTCAGAATTGCGCACGCGTAATAGATTTTGATTTCAGGAAGACGAAGAAGGAAAATAAGGAAGGAAGAAATAAAATAAAAGTCATTGACGCAAACAAGTACAATATATATAAAGATTTATTGAATTTTCCTATCCCTATACAAATAATTAAAGGTGTTTTAACATATATTGATTTGTGTGTACTAATCGATATTTATTTCAGCTAACGTTACGTAAAAGACGAACGGAATACATACG
Source organism: Formica selysi (assembly GCA_009859135.1). NCBI lineage: Eukaryota > Metazoa > Arthropoda > Insecta > Hymenoptera > Formicidae > Formica > Formica selysi. The sequence continues at coordinate 37,209 of WHNR01000247.1, forward strand.
GACGGACGATCGCGAGACAAATCGGTCAAACGCGGGGAAAGAATAAATATAAATTAAAATCGCGAGCAAAATGAGCAAAGACAAGCCGACAATGCCGATTCCTAGATCACCGGTAAAAGGGGCTAAAAAGCAAACCGCGAGCGAGGAAATAAACGTGATTACGCAAGTAACGGCGGAAGCGGAACGGCTTAAAGAACAAAATAGTAAGTTACGCGAAGAAATGGAATACCTGAAAGAAAAATTAGAAGATTTAAAAACGGATAGGGAAAATGGAATAGGAAAATCGGAGGACGATTTCGCGAGAGAGTCGGGCGCGCGAAGACGACGCGATAGGACGCATCAAACGCGAGAAAATACCGCGTACGCGAGAAATAGTCTGGGAGAGGAAAATACAAACATATTAGGAAACGTTAGATTACCGCGGGGCGGGTGGTTAATGGACCCATTCGCGGAGATAAAATATAAGGGAAGAGAGGACGGACAAAATCCAATAAAGTTTCTGAGAAAATTCGAGAAGATCGCGGAGTACGAAAATATCGATTATAGAGATCAGTTACATTACTTTAAGAAATGTATGAAGGGAAACGCGAGTAATTGGATAGAGGTTAATGATCCGGACGATATAGAAGAAGCGAAAGAGTCTTTCCGGGAATATTTCTGGGGGGACGAACAACAAGCGAGATTTCGAGAAAATCTATATACCGGGAAATATAGATCGGAAAAGGGAGAAACAATGGCGGAATACGCGATGAGCCTTGCGAGACAGGCAAAGTATTTAGAGCCACCGATGAGCGATCACGAGATAATCAGGTGCGTGAAAAGACATTTTGGAAACGAAATTGCGCGAGAAATACGACCGTCGACCGCGAAATCAATCGGCGAATTAACCAGTCTATTAGATGATATGGAATATGAGAAAAAGATAATTAAGCAATCGAGAAGACAGAATACGGAAGAAAATCAGTTAAATGCGAGAAAAACGTACGATACGAGGCAAAGGCCGGAAACCGCATTTAGGGATAACGTACCGAGAAGATTCAACGAACAATATCCGCGATACGGACCCGATAGGATACACGGAAGTTATGCGACGGGGAATCAGAGAGGAAGATGGATAGAAGAAAATAGGGAAAGAAGGCAATCGTCGGTACAGATTTCGGAAATACCGAATAGCGAGGGCGATAACGAGAATAAAAGAGTCGTAGGATACGATAGAAATACAGCGCGAGATAGAATAAGGGAAAACAAAATAGTACCGAAGGCGCAGGTATCAAAGAAACGCGTCGCGGCGATTAAAATTAAACGCGGCGAGACAACAGAGAGAGAAAGATATAGCGGGGAGGAAGAAAGCGAAATAGAATCTCAGGAAGAAGATAGAGAAAGCGAATCAGCAATCGCGAGTATAAGAACAGAAAATATATTGAAGGATGTAGACGAGGTATTCTACGAAGATCAAGCGAGAATAAAAGTACAGAAAGGGCCGTTCGTAACAGCGACGTTCAATAAATTAAACGTAAAGTGCCTGATCGATACAGGGGCACAAGTATCCGCGATGAGCAAGGAAATATACGAGCAATTGAAACAAGACGGAATAAAAATGGAAATACAACCGGTAGAGAAGATGCAGCTAATAGGCGCGTTCTCGAAAAAAGCAATTAAAATATTATTTAGAACCACGATAGAGTTTAAAATCGAAAAAGCAAGGTTTGAGCAGGAGATATTAGTCGTAGACAAACTAATACACGACATAGTGCTCGGAATAGACTTTATATGTTATCATAACGCCGCGATACAATGCGGGGATAGGGGTATAGAGATAGAACTCGAATCCGAGGATCGGAATACCGTAACTATAAACGCGATAATGATAGAGCAGGAAGCGCCGGATATAACAAATTGTACGGCAGGAGAGATGGATTCGTTTTTGGAATACTAAATATAACGGATGAAGAAATAGACGAAAGCGACGAACCACTATTCACGCAGAGAGAAATAGTCGAAGTATTAATGAGCGACGAAGCCGAATCGGATGCGGAAAATCGCGAAATAAAAGATTTTGATAGGAAAGAAAGAGGCGAGCGAGCAAAGGAAAACGTGATAGAAAGAATTATAGAAGAAGAGGAAGGTAAACGTATCGCGATGTTAAATTTACACGGACCGTTTTTCGGGGCGAGATCTGAACAAAAATACGCGTTGTCGTTAACCGATGCACGAAACGGATCAAAAAAGACATATTATATGCCGGACAAAAGATTAAAGACGTTGACAGATACGATCGCGAACAAATATTTAAAAACAGAAAGAAAACCGGACATATTAGTTACGGATAGGCAGGGACAATTCAGAAATGATAAATGGAGAATCTTTTGTAACAGGATGGGAATGCGAGCACGCACGTTGAATCCCACGATGAATCCCACGATGAATGTATCGAGAAATTCCAGGGAAATCCATGTAATAGACCTGCAAGAAGAGGAGGAGAATATAATAGAACAGAACAGAAAGATTCAGGATATGCGAAATCAATTAGCCACTATACAAGTTAGAAAACAAAAAGATATAGAAGTAATACCAAGCCCGGTGCAGCCGTGTAAGAAGACCAAAGAAGAAGAGAGACGCAGAAATCCAGAAGAAATGGACAGCAGAGACTGCGAAAAGGAAGTCAGGTCAAGAAGGGGGAGCGACGTAGACAGCGTGGCAAAGAAATCTGAAAAAAGAAAAGAGACACACAAAGAATCGAGATCGAATCAAGGAAAAGAAATAGAAAGCAGAGAAAAAGATATACATATCTTAAATCAATCCATTCAGAATGAGAAAGGCGAAGAAAACAATCCTGGTCCAACGATGACAGCGAGGAACCTGAAACATAAAGAGACTAGAAGGGGGAGCAGCATGGGAGAAAATGAAAATGAAAAGATACTTACCAATCCTCAGCCTAGAAGGGGGAGCGAGCAAGCAAAGGGCCTGAAGAGATCCATAGGACACAGCAGCGAAGCAGAAACAGGGGACGAGTCGATGAGAGAACCTGTAAAAAAGAAGAGAATTAACCAAGAGGCTTTCGAATTGATGTTACGAGTGAAGGATATTCTAAGCGAACAAATACCAGCCAAAAAGGTGCTGGCAAAGATACAAACAAGTAAGTGCAAAGCATACATAGATAAGGAAGGCAAATGCGATGTAATTACAAAGACATGCACTGAGAGACTAACTAACGAAGGACTAGACATGACTTACGTGCAAAAGGAAGACCTTATACCAGATTGTATCAAGGAAATAAGCGAGATGGGAGTAAGAATGATACAAATGAGGGCAACGATAGACGATAAAGAGATAGAAATACACCCAATAGTATTATTTGGCAGGAAGCATGCGATTATACTAGGAAAGGAGTCGTACGAGAGGCTTACCTGCTTACAAAAGAAATGGAGAGAGCAAGTCCAACCATTGGTACGAAGCGACGAGCATATCCAGATGAGGGAACCAACAGCGAGTGACAAAGAGACGATGGTACAGCCCAAGGTAGCACGGAAGGCAGGAGCATACAAGTACGTGACCATGTCAAAATACTACAGAGATCTGAAAAGAGAAAAAGTAGAGTCAGACACACATGACAATTCAGACAATGACGATACAGAAAACAACATAAAGACAGAGAAAGAGAGAGGTAAAAGAGAGTTAAATAATATTTCAGATGCAGAGACAATAATAGACAAAGAATTTAGTGACAGAATGAATAGAGTACATAACATGAGCGAGACAGACAGAGTACAAACAATAGACAAAGTAATAGACACTGACACAATAAATAATAACAAGGAAAATAAAGATAGATTAAAAGAGAAACAATATAAAATAGAATGGGAGGACGAACGAAATGACGAAACAGACGTAGACAGCGATAGAAATAACCACACCGCGGAACAACACAACACGTCACTTATAACACACGCATCGAAAGAAGAACGCGAATTAAACAATTGTACACGCGACACAGCAGCGAGCGAGAACTTTGAAACACAAATACACGATTTCGATAAATTAGTAGCGAACGCGGAACGGATAAGCGATGTAAACAATCTGTCGGCGCGAAGTTGTAATCCAACGGCGGAGAAAAGGACCAACAGCGAACGAGAGGGACATCGGCCAAAGGAGGGAATCAGCAGATCCGGATAATTCGGAAGAAACCGGAAGCAGCGTTCGGAAGAAACAGGCGAAAGACGTCCAGGCTAAACCAAGGGTAACCCAACACTTGGTGGGAAAATACGTAGACCCAGGCGGGAAAGCGTTCGAGACAAGGGTGTTGGAAAATAAAATCCAACGAAACCAGCAGCAGACAATGGACCTCGAAAGCGAGAAATGGTTCGAGGAACTCCAGCAAAAGAAAACGTGGTGCCCAATCAACAAAAAGGGGACCAGATCGGAAGCCCGGTGGGAAGCAGCTCGAGGCATGAAAGATACAACATGCAATCGGAGAATCACTCACCGGTGAGGAAGAAACGGAAGGCGATAAAAATCGTATCCAGCGAAGATGAGGCTGACAACGAGAACCAGACCGCATCAGATCGCATCAACCACAGCCCGGTTTTTGAGAAAGTTCTCTCGAAATACGTACCGAATTTCGAGAAAACTTTAGAAGGGGGTATGCGATCGGCTGGATCGGTCCCCGTTGAGGAGATACGCGGGGGTGCCTGGGAAAGCGAGGAGAACAGCACAGGGTGGAGTCCAAGGGAACGCGGAAGCAGCCCGAGCAGGAAGGACGACCTGAGAGGCGTTTTGGAGCATCGACGGAGGGCCGTCTGAGTCCAGAGCAGCAATAGCATTAAGAATAGAATCTAGAAGCGCGTTTTATTAGAAATAGGGTATTAAAATTATTAATGAGCATTTAGAAAACGTACTAGAAGCCGGAAAACGGTAGATTAATTTGAGTTAATTTTGATAACGCGTTAGAAACCGCAGAACGGTAGATTGATTTGAGTTATTTGATTTAAAACATTTATTTTGAAAGAATTGTTTAGTTCGTGAAGATTTTATTTGTATAATATTCTAGTCGAAAAGGGATACCTGAAACAAACAAAAGAAATTATTAAGTTCAGTTCATACGCGCACTAATGAGGCGACAGAGTTAATTAGAGTACCTAGTATAGGGAATTATAACTAGATTAAGGTGTATATACATGTTCATTATTTGTTCACGCAGAGTTAACTGTAAATACTTAACTAGAGCGGCGTCGGAGTCCAAGGATACCTGTAAAAAGAGAAAGAGTCAGTTGCATAAGGAATAGATACATGTGAGACACCCGGTGCGTAGAAAGCACGGCGCGCGAAGCGGCGCGACGAGCGGCGCGAACTTCGGTACGCAACCGAAATGCGCATGCGCGAGAGTGGGGAGCGAAAGGATGTGCGAGATCGAGGAGCGAGACTCGAGGTCAGTCGGCGCGAGGCGATAGTTGAGAGAACACGTTATTCCGTTGTACATTTAAGACCCGCGAACGGCGCGTGATCCGTTGTAGTTCAATTTCTCGGATTCTGGCAAAGTTCGAGAGATTAAAGTTGATAGTTCAAGTAGTTGATTGCGAATTGAATTCGAATCACGGTTTTCAGTATTAATTGTTATTTCGGCCCAACTGCGGGGCACCATTTCGTGATTTATTCACAAGTTTTATAGTCAATAAATATATTCATTCTCAAATTTCAATTCAGTGATCTTATTTCGGTCTTCGGGAACCCGGGGTGTATTCTTTCACAGGATCTTCAGGCTTCGCAGCGCTCGGCATCCCAGATTGAAAAAGATCGCATCCGAGGTGATTGTTCCGGCGAGAGGTGACCAAAACCAAGGAATTTCGAGATTCCCGGCCACCCAGTTCCTATATCGCTCGATTGAAGTCCAATCCTTGCTGTTTAGAGGGTAAAAACAGCTGGCGACCGTATAATGGACAGAGAATCCACATATTTCAAGGGTATCAGTAAGTAATAAATCGGCTTGGCCGGTCACAACCTAACCTGTGTTTAGTCCGGTCACAACCTAACCTTTTTTTTTTGTTTTTTTTTGTTTTAGCTTCGCAGGGAAGGGAAAATGCATTTACGCATACCCCGTCCACATTTCAGTGGACAGGGTTATGTGGGACTCGCCATGCCCTGAACAAACGGACATGGAATACCCACTAAAAACCCCCCCCGGGCGAGGCTTCTGCCTCGCTGTGCGAGATCAGAGCGGGGAGATGTGCTTGTCGCTCTACAATCCCCGCTCTATCTCAATCCACATGCCCATTACGGCATCCATCCTTCGTAATCCAACCTGCTCCTCCCGTACTCGTCCGCTCCCTCATGTACACTCTCACTTACTCTCTCTCTTTCTCTCTCTACTTCCATTCCTTACATTCACCCTCTCTTTCATTCGCCTACTAACCCCCATACATTTTTTTTCTCATTATTCTTTTCCGCTCACTCTTCTAATCCATTCACTCTTCCAATCCATTCATACTTTCCATTTGTACAGATTTCTCACCCATTCCGCTCATTCGCCCAACATACGTGTCCTCGATTAGACTTGTCCAGCGGAGGAGACGGTAAGGGGCCTCTCGACTCCCGGCCTATTTAACTCAACTACAATGTAGACACGTTGTCTACCGCTTAACTACAAGTCCCTACCGCAGTAAATTTACTTAAATATAATGGTTATAGATCTTAATAGATTATTCCTTTCAATGAATTTAAATAGATTAACCTAAACCTGAACCTAAACCTAACTAACTATATATATATGCGCCTTATGGCATCCTCGCCCATCTATTAACCCATACTGTTATTATATGTGTCGCACTAGGGAGTTTCATTCTCCGACACCTGGTGTGTCACATCAGCTTCCCTTTGCCTTTCCTCAGCCTCCTTTATTTTCATTACTCCTTCCGCATACCTTATCCCGGCACTCCATTTGTCCTTGTCTTCCAGCATAGCTTTAATTAGTGTCCTTAGGTCTAAACGCTCCTCCTCTATTCCTAAGCTGTTAACTAAGGTACTTCTCTCTTCCTCCCATCTTCCACATTCCTGTAGCGTGTGTTTCGCTGTATCTTCCGTTGCTTCACATTGCGAGCAAATCGGGCTGTCGATCTTGCCTATCCTGTGGATATAGGTGTTGAAGCAACTGTGTCCTGTGGCTAGCTGGGTGAAATGGAAGGACATTTGTCCATGTTCTCTATCCAGCCAGCTGTTTATCACTGGAAGTAGGGCCTGCATGGTTCTTCTGCCCGGTACATCCGGCTTGCTCAGGAGTAACGACCATTGCCTCCTCGTTAGTGTAGCCTCCATTTCCTTAATTTCAGCTTCCTGTTCGGGGGTCCACGTACCGTATCTTATCATGTCTCTTGACCTGGAGAAGACGCGGTGTCTTTCCGACGCAGCCAGTAGCAGGGGGACGAAGCGCGCCAACAAAGTGGCCGCATCATGCGATACTGTTCTATAACCTGCTATTACTCTGATAGAGATCAAACGACCGATCCTGTTCAGAGTTTGCTTACACTTTGTGGACGCGCTCACCTCTTCATACCACACTGGAGCCCCATACAGAGCTACGGAGGCTACCACCCCCGCATATAGTTTACGCTTGGACTCTTGGGGTCCCCGTAGGTTTGGCATTAATCGCCCCAAAGCTCTGATTACTTTGCCGACTTTTGTCTCCATATAGGAGCAGTGGCCTGCAAAGTCTAGTTTGCTATCTAGCATGAGACCTAAGTACTTGATCGAGTCTGTTGCCTGTATGCGAGAGCCACCTACCACTACCTCCGGAAATTCTACTGGGATGTGCTTCTTTCCATGAAAGAGAATCGCCTCTGTCTTTGACTCAGCCACTTGCAGACCAAGGTTCTTAATGCGTAGGAGTACCATTGCCGTCTGTTGGCTGGCTCTACTGCTCGCCTCGTTCTCGTTTGCTGCAGAGGCCAGTATAAAGGTGTCGTCTGCATACCCGATCACACTACATCCTTCCTCTAGATCGACTCTCAGGACCTCATCGTATGTCAGGTTCCAGAGGAAAGGTCCCAGAACGGAACCTTGAGGGACTCCTGCCGTGATTGGCTTTTCTTTAATTCCATCCCTTTCGGATACCACGAGTATTCTTCTTTCTGACAGGTAATCGTCTATGATGCGCCGGATGTAATCGGGAATGCCTTTCTTCTTTAATGCCCTTCGTATTTCTCCCCAGGGTAGTGAGTTGAAGGCATTCGATATATCTAGGCTCACCCCTATTGCAACGCCTCCTGCTTGAGTTGTTTCTTTCATTCTTTCCTTGATGAGTTGCACCGCATCCAGGGTGGCTCTCTGTTTTCGAAAACCATATTGGTTTTCGGAGAGGTTCACTTGGTTGTTGTCTGCGATCCATTCCATGATGCGGTCAACTATAATTCTTTCAAAGAATTTGCCTATGTCGTTGAGCAAGCAAATGGGCCTTGCTTTTGGGAGGCCATCTGGGCGTAGGCCCTCCTTAGGTATGAGGACGAGCCTCGCAACCTTCCACTGGGAAGGGAATACACCTTCTTTCAGGCAGGTATTATAACATATTGTTAATCTATCCAGTAAACAGAGAGGGACTCTCTTCCAGACGACCGATTTTATTCCGTCTATCGGAGCTGTATTTTTTATAACACTCTTTTTTAGTAGACGATATACTTCTCCCGGGGTTATCTGATGTTCCTCGTCCCATGTCCAGCCACTCCAATCGGTCTTGTTGAGTTGGGTATCGCCCTCCGGGAATAGGGAGACCACCAATTCATCCAGGCTATTCCTGTCCAGCGTCTCCGTGAGCCCCAACGTCGGTTTCCTTAGCTTCCTCAAGACGACCTTGTATGGGAGCCCCCAGGGATCCTCGTCAATCGTTGCAAAAAGCTCCCTCCATGCTTCACGTTTAGCCTTATTTATCTCTCTACGAAGGCACTTCATCTCCGCTCTGTACTCCCTCCTTAATGCTTCCGTTACTGCAGGGTCACCTCTTCTTTTGCTTCTAGTCCATGCTCGTTGTTTGAGCGTGCATCCTCTTCTTGCTTCTGCGAGGTTTTCGTTCCACCAGTACGCGGAGCGCTTCCTGCCTCTCGCCTTGGATCTTGGTGCCGCTACGTCACAAGCCTCCTTCATCGCTGTGTCCATCCATGCAACCCAGTCCTACGCACTGTACCGTGAGGCATCTTCCAGGGGTGTAGCTGCGCATTTTCATTCTAGTGCCTCTATCAGCGTCTCTTGATTTAGTTTTCTAAAATTCCAGGATCTTAGGTTACTACACCTGGGAGGCGCATTATTTGCGGTGCTCTCCAGAGTCAAGGTGATATAGAGGTGATCAGACAGGGTTACCGTGGACTCTATATTCCATTTTGATACCCTGTCTATCATGTCCGGCGAGCACCACGACAGGTCTACCGTGGAGAAGCCCTGCGGACAGTGGGTTCGACTCCTGTATTCAGCAACCGAAGGTCGTTTTGCGCCGCCCACTCTTCAAGGTGTTCTCCCTTTTTGTTGGGCGATGACGCCGACCACTGGCGAGATCGCGCATTAAAGTCCCCGCATAGGAGGTGCCTCTGCTTGCCAGCGCATTGGTGCACATCATCGAGCTCGTCCAGTGCCTCCAAATATTCGTTGTCGTCGACATTTGGAGACACATAGAACGACGTGAGGTGATACGGACCGTATTTGATGGTCACGCTGTTTCTTCCTACCTTGTACTGCATAAACGAGTTTCTCATACCCTCTGGGTTCACATAGATCGCTGCGCGCCTGCTATTGCTTCCGAACCAGTCGGGGGAGACCGGAATGTGTATTGGTTCCGACACAAAGCATACAGCAACATTTGTCTCTAACATATACTGCATCATTAGGTCCTGCGCCTTCCAGGAATGGTTTAGGTTACATTGCAGTATCTTAATCTTCATTGGTGACATCCATTGACTCCGCCCTCCGTGCGGGTTCCTTCCTGTTTGCTTTTGCTGGAGCTACTTTCTCCATCTCCTTAGTGATTTGAACTCGCATTTGAACGAGCCAACACGATGATTTCCATCTCTTCCTTCGCTTGTGCAAACTATGCATTTCGGGGGAACGTTGCAGTTGCGGATCGAGTGCCCAGCTTCCCCGCAGCCGTAGCACGAACTGCTCCTGTCCACCGTTGCGTTGCACGCCGTTTTCAAGTGGCCAAACTTCCAACAACGGTAGCACTGGTCTGGCCGTTTCTTGAGCAGCTCGACTCTCGCTACCGTCCATCCTATTTTTATTTTTCTCGACGCTGAGATCTTCAGTGCAGCCGCCAGTGGACACTGCGCCCATACTGTGTATAGGCCGTTGTTCATCCTATTTACGTCGCCTATTCTAATCTCTTCGGTCTTGCACCCTCCTTTATCTTCTATCGCAAAGATTATTTCTCCCTGGGTGACCGATCCGTCGAAGCAAATTATTCTGACTTCGCCTTTGATTGATGGTCGGGCTATTCTTATATCCTCAGGGAGCACCTCCTTCAATTTCTCGGCCAATGCGTCGGCCTTCTTGTCGTTTTCAGGGCCAGGTATTTCTATTACATATCCTCCGTTCGCTGCCTTCCTGAGCTTGGACTGTTCTATCCCCAGTTTACTTAGTTGGATATTTTGTCTGGCCCTACGAAGTATCTCATCGTATGGGGCGTCCTTATCCTTCCCTGTTATTGTTACAGCCGCTGTTTTTGGAGGGTGACGGGTCGGTGTAGACTTTTGTCCCGACTTAGCCTATGTCCGATGCCCTGTTTGGAGGGCTTCTTGGCTTCCACTACCACCTCCTTGGGTCGCCTGTGTACCTCCTTCTTTTCCTTTCCTTGATTTATTCTTCCTTCCTTTTTTGACTACTTCCGTCCAATTCTCTTTATTTCCCTCCTTTGCTTCTATAGCATCCTTCTGTTCTATCTTCTTTTCCTCTCCCTCTTTTCCTATTTGTGGGTTCTTCTTTGTTTCCTCCTTCATTTTCCCCTTTCCTTTCCCTTGGCTTATCCCATCCTTTCCCTCCGTAGCCCTAGGAGGGATTATCTGGACGTTCGAGATGGTTTTAATCGCAGGGCGTGCCGCTCGCTAGGGTAGAGGGGGATACTCTTCCACGACTTGCATGGCGCTTTCACCTGCCTTGGCTTCGACAGGGAGCTGCTTCCTGGTCTGAGCCCTCAGTTTGAACAAGTCAGCGATTTGTTTATTAATGGCTTGTACTGTTTTCTGGTCTCCCATCGAGACCAGTGAACCGTCCTCCATTACCACCTTTGGCGATGTTGGGTAATCGAATCTAGGTTCCCCCTGTCTTATCAAGTCGAGCCTTTCTTCTAGGAAGGATTTACTCCCTGGTATTTCCTGCCTTCCTATTCCTTTTCCTGTTTTTCCTAACTCTATCTCTCTTCCGGGTCCTCCTCTTCCATCCTTCTCCTTACTTCCACTTCTACCCTTAATCAGATCGTCTACTTTCGCTTTTAATTCACGGATTTCCTCCCTTTGTATTTTTATTATTTCCTTCATTTTCTTAAATTCTTTCTCTCGCCTTTTTTCCCTCTCATCCCTTTCCTCGAGCTGGTTCTTAAGCTTGTTTATTCTTAGCTTAAGTGATAGAGGATCTCCGGTTGTTTCCGCCTTTTCCGCCAGGGCTCTGATCACATCCATTGTCTTATTGATCCTTTCCTTCATCCTTCCGCTCAGTCCTCCTTGCATCCGTCCACATTTACCTCTAATCTCATCAATGTCCTTCATCCATCCTAGTCCCATGGCACTCAGTGAAAAAGCACCCATTGATTTGAATTCTGCTTTGGATAACTCCTCAAAGTTTCCACTCAGGTCAATGTCTGGCGTGCCGACTACCTTCCTTGTTCTCTTCTTGGGTCTGCCTACCTTCTTGAGGTCCAAGTCTTCCTCTTGTACCTTCTTTTTATCTTTTCCTTTGTCCCCCGTCACTTCCTCTTCATCCATCCTTTCCGTATCGCTCCTTCTGTCTTTCTCACTTTCCTCCTCTTCCAAGGTGTTTCCTTCTTCCTCCTCAGTAGAGCCTTCCACTAATACTCTTGTTCTTCTCCTATACTTCATTTTAACCCTCCTTGATATGGTATCCTCCTCCTCTTCCTCTTCCGTTTTCGGAGGTGTTGCCTCCGCCGTCCTCTTTCTCGCATTCTTCCCTGGAGCACTTGCATCCAGGGTCTCTTGTGGTGGTGGTGTTGTGTCCATCAGGTCAAATTGTGGAGTAGTAAGTGGGGGGACTGATAACACCTCTCCGTCGTCCAAGGGCATCCCTTGTTCGTTGGAGGTAAAACGAACTGGCGACCGTTTAAACAAGGTAGGAAAACCTGCATTTGTTGTAATTTTCTCCATCTCGTGTGTTTAGTCCGGTCACAACCTAACCTTGAGATCGGCTGAATTAGGCCCCGTTTGGGAGGGGCGAGAGGTCGAAGGTACGGGCGTCGGGAGGCCCCAGGAGTTCGATAGGAAAGATAGCGGCCGAGGAAGGGAAACCAGAGGAGAGCCGAAAGGAATCCGGGAGCAGCGGAGGAGACTCCGATATAGCGGGGTAGAATAGGAAGTGCGTGCGAATCGTTTAAACAAAAAAAAAAAAACATTTATACAATTAATTCAAAGTTGTACAAATTTTAGATGTTATAGGATTATGGGTAGGTCGAGCAGGCGCGTGCTCGTAAAAGCATTGTGATTGGTTGATGCGGGATTCAACACAGGCGATTAATATTAAGTTAGTTTAAGTTGTCGTTCCGATATAGTTTATTCGTTCAAAAGTTTTTTCGTTCAGATGTTTTGAGCGTAGCGTTTTGAGATAAGCGAGTTCGAGACAGTCTCGTAGACAAAACAAAACAAAAGCATCAGATGAGGTAGCGCGATTTAGACGCGACGCCGAACAAAAGAATATATTGAGACGCTGCGAAATACTGCGCGAAATAATATTTGAGATTTACGAATATTTATATACTGACTTGAAAATTTTTTTTTTTTTTCTTTCAATAAGATATATATAAATGTACATGTGTTGATGTGTAAACCGATTGAAGCGCATTAATATAATAGTCAAATCTAAGATTGACGAAGTAAAGATTATAAATTTTAGAAACAAAGATAACACAACTGAGTAAATGGAAAGAGATATTAATAGATTCAATTAATTACAGTTTGAGAAAAGAGAAAGTAAATTATAATTAAAAATAACAAATTGACTCCAATTATTAATTGAGAGATTGGTTAAAGAGTATTTACAGTTTATTCAAAGTAATAAAAAGAAAAAATAAGTATAGTCGACATAATTTAAGACGTGAGAGAAAAAGAGAATTGCGCACGCGTAATCAAATTCTTACAGGAAAGCAGGAGAGGAAGCGAAGAAATAAAAAATATATTTCCAAAGAAAACCCACAAAACTTATTGAATATTTACCCGACAATATATTACATTGAGTGATACATCGGAAACTGCATTTGAATATTGATATATTTATGGATATGTGTGTATACTAACGAAATTTTATTCCAGCAAAGACGTATAGGGAATACAATAACGGACAGACGCGACGTTAGTAATGGGATTGTATACTAGTGTTAGAATAACGAAATAAAAGTTTAAAATAGAGACAACATGTCGATAACGAGATCACCGGTAAAAAATAATAAGCGCACAACCGCAAGCGAAGAAATGGACGTTATAACACAAGTTTCGGCGGAAGCGGAACGATTGCGCGATCAAAATAATAAGCTTCGCGAAAAAATGGACAGAATAACGAGGGAGGCCGCGGAACGAGAGAAACAGCGGGGAAAACGAAATACGCGAATCGATAGACACGATGGGCCGGAGAAATCGATGAATTAAAACGCGAGATAGAAGAATTAAAAACAGGAAGTCGCGGGGAACCAAGGAGAGCGACGGGAAAAAACGATTTAGAAAGAACGGAGACGCGAGGGAGACCGGTATTCGGGAACGCGAGACCGACAGATTATGGCGCGGAAAACGCGAATTTTATGGGAAACGTAAGATTACCGAGGGGCGGATGGTTGACAGATCCATTTGCGGAGATAAGATTCAAAGGGCGCGAGGATAATCAAAACCCGATAAAGTTTTTGAGAAGATTTGAAAAGGTGGCGGAATACGAAAATATAGACGAGCGGGACCAATTACATTATTTTAGAAAATGTCTAAAAGGGAACGCGGGAAATTGGATCGAGGTAAACGAGCCTGAAACGATTGAAGAGGCTAAAGAAATGTTTCGAGAACATTTCTGGGGAGAAGAACAACAGGCGCGATTCAGAGAGGGCCTATATATAGGAAAATATAAGGCGGGGAAAGACGAATCAATGGCGGAATACGCGATGAATTTAGCGAGACAAACAAAATATCTCGAACCACCGATGTCGGAGCACGAAGCGATTAGATGTATAAAACGACATTTCGGGAGTGAAATAGCGAGGGAAATTAGGCCATCGATTGTAAGATCGATTAGCGAACTCGCAACATTATTAGATAATTTAGAATACGAGCAAAGAGTTGTAAAAGTAGCGAGAAAACAGAGCGCGGAAGAGATACCGAATATCGCGAGAAGGATGTATGAGGCGAGGTCGAAAACGGAGGGATTAAGTAATAATACACCGAGGCAAATTAACGACCGGAATTATAGATTCGGTAGAGATAATAGATTCGGAATTAATAGCGGAGAAGCGAGAAGGAGGGGATTCGAGAGTAATCCACACGACCGGCAGCCGACGGTACAGATAACAGAGATACCAAACGAAGACGAGAGCGAAGGGAGGAAGTTAGTTAGATACCAAAGAGAAGGGAACACGAATAAGAAAGGCGACGAGAAAGCGATAACGCGTAATCAAACAAATAGAAGACAGGTAGCGGCGTTAAATATTAGACAGGAAGGAAATAGAAGCGGCGATGAGATAAGCGAAGAGGGAGAGAGCGAGACAGAGATGTTAGGCGACATAGAGGAGACCGAACAATCGATATCGAGTATAAGAACTAAAAGAATTTTAGAAGAGGTAGACGAAGTAACATGCGAAGATCAGGCGAAAATAAATATTAAAAAAGGGCCATTCGTAACGGCTAGATTTAACAAAATAGAAGCTAAATGTCTAATAGATACGGGCGCACAAGTATCGGCAATAAGTAAGGATATATACGAACAAATAAAGCAAGACGGAGTAGTAATGGAGATACAACCGGTGGAGAAGATGCAACTCGTGGGAGCATTTTCGAAAAAGGCTATAAAGATTCTATTCAGAACGATAATAGAATTTAAGATAGAGGGAAAGACGTTTAGACAAGAAATATTAGTAGTCGACAAATTGATACATGAAATCGTATTTGGAATGGATTTCATATACGAACACAAAGTGGCTATGAAATGTAGAGACGAGGGAATAGAAATAGATTTAGAAGCAGAGGACCGAAAGATACTGACGGTAAACGCGATAATGATAGACTACGAAGGTCCGGAGTTAACGGACTGCACGCCGGAAGAAATAGATAATTTTTTCGGGATATTAAACATAACGGAGGAAGATAGAGAACCGGAAAATAGCGAACCGATATTCACACAGAGAGGTAGAGGAGATATTCCTGAGCGACGAGAATGCAAGCGAGGAAGAAAATAATACGGTGGGAGGCAAAGCGGAAGAAAGCGGTGAGCAAAAGAAAGAGAGAACGATTAGGAGAATCGCGGAGGAGAATAGGGATAAAAACGTATCGACGTTAAATATATACGGACCGTTTTTCGGAGCGACACCGGAGCAGAAATACAATTTAACGCTAACAAACTTGAAAACCGGATCGAGAAAATCGTACTATATGCCGGACAAACGTTTAAAGACAATGACGGACATACAGGCGAAAAAACATTTTCAGGGAGAAAGAAAACCGGATATTATAATAACGGATAAACAGGGACAATTCATGAATAACAAATGGAGGATGTTCTGCACGAAGCTAGGGATAAGCGCACGGACGATAAATTCCTCGACGAATCCCACGGAGAGGAGAGAGTTGACGGTAAACCTGGAAGAAGAGGAAGAAGAAATACAAATAGAGAACGAGAGAATTGAGGAAATGAAAAAACAACTAGAAATAATGAGGCGTAAGTTACAGAAAGATATAGAATACGTTGCAGGATCGTCCAAAGCAAAACCAAAAACGGATAGGAGAGAAGATGCGATGAGAACTCCGTTAAAAAGGACGGCAGACGAAGAGGAAGTACAGTCTAGAAGGGGGAGCACTGTCAGCAACCAAGCACGTACACCTGAAAAAAGAAAAAGAGAAACCCACAAAAAATCGGATTCGAAGTTGGAAAGTAGAGAAAAAGATAGGGGAAAGACCAAACTTATCTTAAGTGAACCATCATCAAGCCCAGAATTGGAAACGAAGCCTTCAGCAGACACGAAGAACCTGAAACAGAAAAGAAAGATAGAGTATTGTGAGATGGCGAAACAGGGAGATGGAAAAGAAACCATACTTACACAGCAGCAGATTAGAAGGGGGAGCGAACAGAGTGGCAGGCAGAAACCAGTCATGAAAAATAAGGAGGACAATAACGACAGCGAGACAGGTATGCGTAGATCTGAAATAACAAATAGAATTAATCAAGAGACATTTCAGATGATGATGCGAGCAAAGGATATATGGAGCGAGGCCATACCAGTGAGGAAAATGCTTGCGAGGATAGGAAAAAGCAAATGCAGAACATATATGGACGTAGCGGGACAGTGTGATATTATTTCTACGGCATGCGTGGACAGATTGGAAAGAGAGAACGCGAAAATGGTATACATAACAGATAGAGAAAGGATACCGGAGTGTATGAGAGGGATGAGTGACACAAAAGTAAAGGTGGTACGTATAGAGTTAGAAACATATGAGAGGAAAATGGAAATATACCCCATAGTATTATTTGGAAGAAGCGAGGCAATTATAATAGGAGAAGAATCCAGTAGAAGACTTACCGCAATGATAGAAGAACAAAAGGAAAATATATACCCATTGGAGAGGAGTGAACAGCACATCCAGATCCCAAGGGCGAATAGAGAGAGTGACGAGACGGACGCAGACCGTAAAAGAGGAACTGTCAGATACGTAAACAAATCCAGATACTACCAGAATCTGGAAAGAAAGAAAACAGAATTAGAGCCACAAAACAATTTTGACAGTGACGAAACGAAAGACGGGGAAGACACACGCGAAGTCACGGTAGACAAACGCGAAAACGAAAACATTCAAAACAACGCGGACGAGAACGAGGACGAAAACCGCGAAGCTTCAATGATAACACACGCGTCGCGAGGCGAGAGGGAAATAGACACCGAGACGTGTAATTCGGACGCGAGCGAAGAAAGCGAGGCGGGAAAGGTAGATTCGGACGCGACAACGATAGATAAACAGGGGAAACGTGACGAGAATAGCGAGCTGTCAAAACAACACGAGCAGGGTGACGAAACACGGAGTACGCGACACATAGAGGCGGACACGACTTTTCTGGTGTGTTCGGAAACTAGACAGAGCGGGGTAAGACAGGCAGAAAGTCGAGCACAGGGAAAAGCGTTAGAAAATAAGATTAGACTAGGAAAACCGCGCGAGCAGAATAGAATTAGGGAGAGAAGGCGAGCGCGAACGTTATTCGAGTCAACAAAAAATTTAAATTATAAGCTAATGCGGTCGTGGCGAGAAATTTATCGAGAAGAACGAGCGATTACAAAGATGTTACGCGATCAGTTAAATAAAGAAGATGTAAGACGTAGAAAATTAAGAAATGTAAAAAAGATGCGAGCGGAGATACAGGGTGATCCACAACAAACAATGAAGGAAGGAAGGAAGCGCAAACGAGACATGGAAGAGACCAGACGAGAAATGGCAGAGGACAAAAAGGCTATCGTGTACTATGACGAAGTCGACATAGTAAACGGGAACAAGGAAAAGGAGTTCACCGTAAAAACCTTGATGCAGATCAGAGACGAACGCCCGGATAAGAGACAAAAAAGAACGGTAAGCGTTGCTTATGAATTTGATAGTAACGACTTACACGATACAGGAGAGTTCGAGCCGAGGAAATGGTGCTGGATTTCGGATGGAGTGAACAGCGGAGGAGGGATCCAGGATGGTACCAATAAACCCAGGATTACACAACACCTGGTGGGGCAGTTCAAGGACACGAGCAGAAGTCAGACCTGGTCAAAGACGGTTAAGCAACAGCCAGTTTTTGATTTGGCTGAGGAGGCGGCAGTTGACGAACTCCTGAAACAAAGAAAGAAGGAGGACGACGAGAAAGGAGGCGAATCCAGTGGCGAGGCAACGAACAGGGAAAGCGCAGGAAAGAGAAACTGCGAAAGATCGGAGGAGGATACACCGGTCAAGAAAAAAAGGGGGAAGGAGAGGAGATTCTGCATCGAGGACGTAGAAGACGACGATCATCCGACTCATACGGCAGACGACTCCTTTCAAGAGAAAGTTCACGCGAAATACCGAAGGAATTTCGCGCAAACTTTAGAAGGGGGTATGAGATCGGCTGAATTAGGCCCCGTTTGGGAGGGGCGAGAGGTCGAAAGTACGGGCGTCGGGAGGCCCCAGGAGTTCGATAGGAAAGATAGCGGCCGAGGAAGGGAAACCAGAGGAGAGCCGAAAGGAATCCGGGAGCAGCGGAGGAGACTCCGATATAGCGGGGTAGAATAGGAAGTGCGTGCGAATCGTTTAAAAAACGTTTATTCAATTAATTCAAAGTTGTACAAATTTTAGATGTTATAGGATTCTGGGTAGGTCGAGCAAGCGCGCGCTCGTAAAAGCATTGTGATGGGTTGATGCGGAATTCAACATAAGCGATTATTATTAAGTTAGTTTAAGGTATTGTTTCGATATAATTTTTTCATTCAAAAGTTCGTCGTTCAGACATGTTGAGCGTAAGGCTCCGAGTTAGCATAGATTATTTTGTTATAATTTCAATTGGCGAAAGTTATTGTAATATTTATTCGCGAACCATTCATGGGATGTGGTCACGGGCGGATGAGTTCAGTATATAGTTTTTTATTTCTGCCAAGTTCAATATTTCAGGCGATGTAACGGGCGGACGAGTTCAGTATATAGTGTATTTTATTTTGGCCAAGTTTGATATTTCAGGCGGAGTAACGGGCGAATGAGTCCAATATTTAATTTTGTATATTCGGCAGACACGGCGACGTAGATTCATATCCAGGAGGCCAGGGGTACCTGTAAAAGAAAAGAGAAAGAATTAGAAAGAGGAAATATATTCGGGACACCCGTTGTATAGGGAGATGGCGCGTATGCAGGCGCCACGCGGTGTTTGGCGCGCGAACGAAGTGCGCATGCGCGAGAGTGGGGAGGCGCGGCGATGTGCGTGAGCTGGAAGCGGAAATCGGGGTCAGTCGGCGCGCAGCGAGAGTTGAGTTAACACGGCCCGCGGACGGAGCGTTATCCGTAACATTGCTGAGATACAGCTAGTCGATTTTGATATAATTATATATCCGCGACGCGTAGAGTTTAGGTGTTCGAGTAGTAGTAATACTAGAAGTTTATAAAAAAATGTTCAAACAGAAAATATATTAAAAGTGTTCGTTTCGAAGTAAACGCAGTGATAATTTCTTTATATTCCCGGACCCGGATAGGAACTCTGTTAGATTGTTTCAGATTGTTCCGGGCTTCGGTATCCATTAAGGGGCTAACCATTTTCCAAAAGGTGATCGCGCCAGCGGAGGTAATCATTACCAAGGAGTCAAGGATATTCCTGATTGCCCAGATTGAGTAGACACCGTCGGAAACATAATACCTTGCTGGTTGACAAGGTAAAAGCAGCTGGCGACCGTTTCAAGGACCTTATTTTGCAATTGTGCAGAGGTCACGTAAGTTTTTACCCGACTTGTCCGGTTACAACCTAACCTTGAGATCGGCTGAATTAGGCCCCGTTTGGGAGGGGCGAGAGGTCGGAAGTACGGGCGTCGGGAGGCCCCAGGAGTTCGATAGGAAAGATAGCGGCCGAGAAAGGGAAACCAGAGGAGAGTCGAAAAGAATCCGGGAGCAGCGGAGGAGACTCCGATATAGCAGGGTAGAATAGGAAGTGCGTGCGAATCGTTTAAAAAACGTTTATTCAATTAATTCAAAGTTGTACAAATTTTAGATGTTATAGGATTCTGGGTAGGTCGAGCAAGCGCGCGCTCGTAAAAGCATTGTGATTGGTTGATGCGGAATTCAACATAAGCGATTAATATTAAGTTAGTTTAAGGTATTGTTTCGATATAATTTATTCATTCAAAAGTTCGTCGTTCAGATATGTTGAGCGTAAGGCTCCGAGTTAGCATAGTTTATTTTGTTATAATTTCAATTGGCGAAAGTTATTGTAATATTTATTCGCGAACCATTCATGGGATGTGGTCACGGGCGGATAAGTCCAGTATATAGTTTTTTATTTCTGCCAAGTTCAATATTTCAGGCGATGTAACGGGCGGAAGAGTCCAGTATATTATTCTAGTTTATTTTGTCCAAATTGGATATTCCAGGCGATGTAACGGGCGGTCGAGTCCAGTACATAGTGGTATTTTATTTTGGCCAAGTTTGATATTTCAGGCGGAGTAACGGGCGAATGAGTCCAATATTTAATTTTGTATATTCGGCAGACACGGCGACGTAGATTCATATCCAGGAGGCCAGGGGTACCTGTAAAAGAAAAGAGAAAGAATTAGAAAGAGGAAATACATTCGGGACACCCGTTGTATAGGGAGATGGCGCGTATGCAGGCGCCACGCGGTATTTGGCGCGCGAACGAAGTGCGTATGCGCGAGAGTGGGGAGGCGCGGCGATGTGCGTGAGCTGGAAGCGGAAATCGGGGTCAGTCGGCGCGCAGCGAGAGTTGAGTTAACACGGCCCGCGGACGGAGCGTTATCCGTAACATTGCTGAGATACAGCTAGTCGATTTTGATATAATTATATATCCGCGACGCGTAGAGTTTAGGTGTTCGAGTAGTAGTAATACTAGAAGTTTATAAAAAAATGTTCAAACAGAAAATATATTAAAAGTGTTCGTTTCGAAGTAAACGCAGTGATAATTTCTTTATATTCCCCGGACCCGTGTAGGAACTCTGTTAGATTGTTTCAGATTGTTCCGGGCTTTGGTATCCATTAAGGGGCTAACCATTTTCCAAAAGGTGATCGCGCCAGCGGAGGTAATCATTACCAAGGAGTCAAGAATATTCCTGATTGCCTAGATTGAGTAGACACCGTCGGAAACATAATACCTTGCTGCTTGAGAAGGTAAAAGCAGCTGGCGACCGTTTCAAGGACCTTATTTTGCAATTGTGCAGAGGTCACGTAAGTTTATACCCGGCTTGTCCGGTTACAACCTAACCTATTGATCCGGTGAATCCAGCGGCGACCTGAAACATAAAAGGAGAAAGGAATTAAGGATAATTCCTCAACAGCCAAGCGGAGAAGCAGTGGCGTTCAAAAACGTGATCCTGACGCTGTGCAACCTGTCCGACGGCAGACCTGACGGGACGTCGTCCAAGGGCATCCCTTGTTCGATGGAGGTAAAACGAACTGGCGACCGTTTAAATAAGGTAGGAAAACCTGCATTTGTTGTAATTTTCTCCATCTCGTGTGTTTAGTCCGGTCACAGTGATATACAACGCGAATCCGGAAAATATACCGGTGTCTCACGAATTTGCAAGTAGGAATACGAAGTCCGATTGAAACCACTTGTCCGTTAGAGCATGCCGGTAATTCCCATAAGTTAGTGAAAACTTTAGAAAAAAAAAAAGAACCCATTTCGCAAATTGGCGACCGTGACAGGACGTTGCTGATTTAAACGTTGCGAGTTGAGTATTCGTGAAACGCGGATAGTTACGTGAAATAGCGCGTAGTGATCCGAAAACGACGTTTCCGAACGACGCAGTAACGCGGTAACGTAGAAAACCGGTAGTGCCGTTTTTTATAAAATCAAACATTCGCGTAAGAATGACGGACAAACGCGAGAACGATTCGGCGACGGGTAGCGCGAGCGAGCCCGAAAGTAAAAAGCCGAGAATAATTAGATCTCCGGTGAAACCCAGAGATAAAACTAATACGCGTTCACACGTAAAACTGAGCGTGGAAGAAGAATTGGGAAGGCGCAAAGCCGAATTAGAAATTCTCAGACCGCAAAATGAGAAATTCCGTAAACGTCTAGAAGACTTGGAAAGGGAGCGCAAAAGCGATTTTCAAGCCGAAAATAAAGTAGACGATAAAGATATCGAATCTCTGCGCGAAATATGCGAGAGAGTGAAAGCGTTAGAGGCGCGTAGTCCGGTAATTCCGAGCGACGACAGACTTCATGATAGCGAGAAATGTCATGTAACATTGTCCGATACTAGGGAAAACGCCGGGAAACAAAATTCCAAATCTCTTAAAGAGAGACGTGAGAATGTTAGGGAGTCGGAAGGGCGCGATACGGCAACTCTTAGCCACGACAGACTTCATGATAGCGAGAAATGTCATGAAAAATTGTCCGACGCTAGGAAAAATTCCGTTCGTGCTGAAGTTAAAGTAGGTGAGAATTTAATCTCAAATGCGAGATTGCCAAAGGGTGGTTGGCTTAAAAATCCATTCGAGGAGATAAAATATTCGGGGAGGAACGATCCGCAAAACCCGATCAAATTTATTAAAAAATTTGAAAGAATTGCCGCGTACGAAGAAGTAGGATACGTAGAGCAATTATATTATTTCGGTAGTTGCCTGAGGGGCACAGCATCGAATTGGTTCGAGATTAGAGAACCGGAAAATATTAACGAAGCGATATACGCTTTTAAAGAGTATTTTTGGGGCGAGGAACAGCAAGCGCGATTCCGCGAGGAGATATACGCGGGATTTTACAGACGCGACAGTAGCATGTCGATGAGCGAGTACGCGTTAAATTTGGCGAAACAAGCAAAGTACTTGGAACCACCGATGTCCGAGCATGAGATAATTCGGTGCGTTAAAAGGCATTTTGGCCCAAATATAGCGCGTGAAATTCGGCTGACGACCGTAAAAAATGTCGAAGAATTTATTACGTTGCTCGACGAAATAGAGTACGAGCAAAAACACGAAAATAAAACGTATACTTTAAACAATAACGCGAAAAGACAAAATTTAAGCGTTAGAAGTAGTACGCAGCGAGAAACCGTTGGAAGAACGTCGAATACGCAGTCGAGATACCGATACGGATCGGATTTCAACCGCGGTGGCGCGAGTTCGAGCGCGAAATACCCGACAAAGGCGCGCGACGTAGACGGATCGGATTACAATCGCGATAACGCGAGACGAGCGTCGAAGTCGTACGACGCGAGAGATGACGCAAGAGCCAACAGGTTCGAACCGGTGAAGCAATACCGGGATGATTAAAGATATTACAACGCGGAAAGAGATAATAATACCGCGATATCTCAACAATTGCCGAATAATGACGCGCAAATAAATAAAAAGGAGATTAACGCGCGCAACATAAATGCGCAGAAACGCGAATTTAGCAAAGCGGCAAAAGAGACGGATAATTACGCGTATACAAGAAATATAGCGTTGATTAGGAACGAGGAGGAATAAGATAGCGAACCGGTAGTCGAAAAAGACATACCGACACCGTGTACGAAGACTACGATTATTAATAATAACGTAGTTAAAGAAGATAGACCAGTGGCGAGAGACGACAATAAAATCGCGATAATAAGAACGAAAGAGATATTACGCGATGTCGACGAGGTAACGGAGGAGGACCAAAAAACTGCGCGTAAGCAGGGTTCCCCGTACGTTACGATTTTAATTAATAAATTACAAATTAAAGCTCTCGTAGATACGGGATCGCAGATTTCGTTGATCACGAAGGACGTTTACGACGCACTCACGAACGGAAAGACTACGATGCGAATAATTCCGATAAAACAATTCTCACTCGTAGGAGCTTTTTCGGACCGCGCGCAATTAATCGCGAACCGAATTCAAACAAGTTTCCTGATTAATGGGAGGAAGTTTTCGCACGAGTTTTATATCGTGAAGAATCTATCGTACGAGATGATACTCGGCATGGATTTTCTGTCGGAACGTAACGCTATGATAAACTGCGGTAGGAAATTTATAATAGATTTTCCGGAATGTAGTTCGAGCAGTAATAAAATAGTCCTTAACGCGATTTCGATTCAAGACGCGGAGAGACAGTTGGGAAAAATACTAACAAAGCATGGTGAGCTTTTCAAAAACGAAATAGGATGCGTAAAGCACTACGCACACAAGATAACGGTCAATACGGAAAAACCGTTTAAAGCTAAGACATATCCCGTGCCGGAAATACACCGAGTTAAAGTGAAAGAACACTTGCAAACACTCGAAAGGGACGGAATTATTGAACGCGCAAATACACAATATGTCAATCCGATAGTAGTCGTGATTAAAAAGACGGGACAAATAAGACTGTGAACGCGCGAGAAATAAATAAACGAATGACAAATGACCACGATCAACCTCCAACGATCGACGAGGTGTTCCGACGGATAGGAGACAAAAAATACTACTCGACGTTGGACATGGCCATGGCGTTTTGGCAAATTCCGCTAGAGAGGGAAAGCAGAGAGTTTACGGGTTTTAAATTCGATAACCAAACATACGTGTTCCGTAGACTACCTTTCGGTTTAAAAACTGCGGGGGCATCGTTCACACGAGCGATGCAGAAAGCGATCGGGGACGAGTGTGATCCATTTACCATCGTTTACTTAGACGATATCCTAATCGCGTCTAATAGCTTGGAAGAACATTTGTTTCACATAAGCTATGTTCTCGGTAAACTGAGGAAAGTCGGTTTCCGATTGAATAAAGAAAAGTGCGAATTTTTGAAAACTGAAATTCGTTTTTTGGGTCATACATTCGACCAAATTAAAGCGGATATGAACGATGACACCAAACTCGCGATTCAAAATTTCGAAAGGCCGAGGAACAAGAAAGCGATACAAGCTTTTCTCGGGCTGGTAAACTGGGATCGTCGATTTATAAAGGGTTTAGCGAGAATGACAAAACCTTTGGAAGGTTTATTGAAAAAGAATGTAAAATTCGCGTGGAACGACGAATTACAAGATTCGTTTGAAGAAATAAAGCGAGCGTTTAACGAAGCGAAATGCTTATTCATAATTAGACCGGGACTAAAGTTCGGTTTATACGTGGACGCGTCGAAATACGGTTTGGGGGCGCGTTTATATCAATACGATGAAAACGAACCCGAAATCAAATACACGGTAGCTTACGCGAGCCGTAGCCTTAAAGGTGCGGAATTAAATTACACCGTGACGGAAATCGAATGTCTAGCGATAGTCTGGGCATTACGCAAGTGGCATACCACGCTTTTAGGACGTAAAATAAAAATTCATACCGATCATAAAGCGTTGAAATTCATAACCGCGTGCGCGGATGATAGCGCGAGGATCGCCAGATGGATGGCATTCCTGAATGAGTTTGAATTAGAGATTTGCCATGTGCCAGGGGCACAGAATAAAATCGCGGACACGTTGTCGCGTAACAACGTTAAAAACGGATACGCGAAGAAGGAAGGTAAAATTAAACATATCGCGGCAATTAAACAGCCGAAAGATGAAATAGAAACTGCATCGTGGGTGGATATGCTCGAAAAAGCGCAGCGCGACGACGAAATTCTACGAGAAATAATCGCGGAAGCATCTAGCGAATTTTTAACTAGAGAGGGACTTATTCGCGTAGAAATACCGAAAGGAGAGAGAATCGTTGTGCCAGAAGCTGTTAAATGGCAACTCACAAATAGGGTACACGATTATCTACTGCATTTCGGAACGGATAAAGTCACCGAATTTATGGAAAGATTTTTCGCGGTACAAAATTTAGAACGCGTAGTAAGGGACGTTGTAGCGTCCTGTAGCGTTTGCCAAGCGACGAAATATTTCACAAAACCGACGCGGGGGAAAGAATATTACGTGTTGCCGGAAAAACCCGGAGAAGTGGCTTCGATTGATCTGTTCGGACCTTTGCCACAGACACCGCGCGGAAATAAATATATTTTGTTTAATTTTTAGATGTCGCCAGTAGATAAATTAAAGGAGTGTTTATATATATTCGACCCAACTGGCAATTTATTGTTTGATTGTGATCACAACGTTTCGACCATATGGTTTTGGTCCTTATCAAGTGAACTAAAATTACAATATTAAATAATGACAATCACGTTATAAAAATGAAATAAACAAATTTATGTACCTGCGTTATAGTTAGAGTTGAAAGAGAAAAAAGTCGCTATGTCATAATGACACGGTGTCAACTTCTCTGTTTAAGATACTGAGAAAGACTAAACGACCTTTATTAATCTATCGTATATGTTATTTAAATTCTCTGTATCCTTTTGAGAGTTAATTGTGTTGTCATATTTTTTGATAAAAAACATTTCAGCTATTTCTCTCTTTCTTACATGTTTTTCAGTATGCAGAATATCAGGCGTTGACCAATCGAAGTCATGATCAAATTCTAATTTGTGTTTACTAATTACGGAAAGATTACTTGCGTGCATTTTTATGTTATTAAAATGTTCCTTCACGCGGGTACTTAAATGTCTTTTCGTTTGACCAATATATGAAGCGCTACAGTCCTTGCAATTTATTTTATAAACCACTTCCGTTCTATTGCTAATAGGCAGTCCATCTTTACCACGTTTAATCAGTGAGTTTAATTTTTTAGGTATATTGTAGACAACAGTAAAACCCATATTTTTAAACAACCGACCGATATTGTCACTCAAACCTTCAACAAATGGTAATGCAATGTAAGAGGGTTTGTCTATATTCTTTCCTCAGTACTCGGAACAACATCACCACGGTGTTTCAAAAAATCAAGTCTCTTACCAACATAACGGTTAATAACGTGTCTCGGAAAACAATTATTGAGTAAAATCCGTTTCACGACATCAATATTTTTATCATGAAACTGATCGTCAGATAGTAAAATAGCATGGTCAACGAGATTAAAAATGGTGTTCATTTTATATTTAAAAGGATGGTTAGAATAAAAATTGATATATCTATTGGAACAAGTAGGTTTTCTATACCAATTAGTTAAAATTTTTCCATTAAAACGCATAACAGTGGTGTCCAAGAAGTTAATACATGAGTCGGACTCTATTTCATGCGTGAATTTTAAGCGTTGGTGATAACTATTGAAAACTAACTCAATCTCGTCCACCTTTGCACGTGGAACGATGGCAAAGATATCATCCACGTATCTATAATAAACAGGCATAGTAAAACTTAACAAACTCAAATAATGTGTCTCCAAATCATCCATCACAATATCTGCCAAAATAGGTGATAAAGGAGATCCCATAGGACTGCCAAAGATCTGCTCATAAAACTGTCCATTGAAAGAAAAACTAGTCGAATCTAGAACAATTTCCACTGCATGTAAAA
>WHNR01000248.1:0-64556 GCA_009859135.1 Formica selysi
TTGATTCGTTGTCGCTTTTACGATGGTTTCGCTGCGCGGTTTTTAGAATGGTTTTATTGAATGAATGGAATTTGAGCACGACGTCTCCTATTTTAGTTGATTTGTTTATAATGCAAGATACCGAATGTTGTCGTAGGAAGTCAATTCCTAGAATTCCTTCATATTCGATCGGGATGTCGTCTCTTACAACGTAAAATGCATGTTTTATTTTATGTCCATCTACTTTAATTGTAGCGTACATTTTTCCGATGGTGTGTACCTTATGCTCGGTTATGCCTGTGAGCGCGATTTTATCCTCATATATGAGGGTATCGCCCTTTAATTGTTTTAATTTTATTAACGAGATGGTTTGATCCTGAATCGCACAACATCCGTAATTTTTCATCCTTTGCTTGTCGCATGGGTAGTGTTATTAACAATAAATCCGTCTTCTTCTGTGTGCTCGGCGTATCTTTAATATGCGTAACGTGATATTCGGACGCAGGTCGCGGTTGTTTCTTTTTAGATTTGCTTTTATCATCTTCGCTACTGTTACCGTCGGACTCGGAATCTCGCTTTTGTTGTCGCGGATTCTTTCGGTCGTGTGTATTTTCTTCGCGTTTTTTCTGGTTACCGTTCAAACTCCAGCATTCGTCGCGGGTGTGTCCGGATTTCTTACAATGTTTGCAATATTTATTTATTGCATTTATCCGCGAGGATTTTTCCGGTTTAGGAATCGCGTATCGATTACTTCGACAATCGCGTCCGTAATGTCCGTTTTTTCCACATTTAAAACATTGCGTAGTCGAATTTCGAATCTGTCGCGAATTGCTTGATTCGTATTTATTTTTATCGGGAAGTTGCTTATTCTTGCCGTTGGTCCGATAAGTTTTTCTTCCGCGCTCGCGCCCGTTATCGCTTCTTGGAGCGTCGTATATCGTTGCGCGCGTACGAGTATCTTTAATTCGTCGCGTAATCCAATTTGAAAATTTATTAACGCCTGTTTTTTAATCGTGTGTTGAATCGTGCGTTTTGATAGTGAGAAGTCCTCTTCTCCTTCAATCATAGCATCGTACAATTTCATTGCTAGTAACTCAACGCGTTGTCCGAAAGCATACGCGGTTTCATTTGAACTCGATTTGTAAGTGCGTAGTACTTTGTTTAGATTGGTAACAAGTTTCAAGTTGATGTTTTAATTCGTCGAACGTTTGTATATCTCGCGTCTCAAAATCCTGCATCGCTTTTTCTTTTAATTTTGTAAATAAGATTGCTTGAATTAACGATTCTTCGTCCGCGGGATTTATATTCTGAACGGCGTATTTACACGCGTTTAAAAATTCTTGCAGTTTATGTCGCGAGGTTCCGTCGAACTCGGGGATCATTATTCTTGCTTCCTTTAACGGCAGATAATTCGGGGCCACGCTTCGTCGATTTCTGATATCGCGTCTCGTTCGCCCATATGTTGTTTCAAACGCATCGTTATCGTTTTCCCTGCGAGTATCTGTATGACGGGGTAATTGTGTGTCCGCGCTTTCTAGTCGCGTTACTCGTATGTTTAATGAATTAATATCCGCGCGTATTTCATTTAAAATGTGGATGATCTGTGTATAATCTCCTCTTTCTTCGCGTTTCTTTCGGGAGGCGGCGTGCGGTCGGCCTCCGCTATATTTTGGTCCATCTGGCGGATGGATCTTCGCATATTGTCTATTTCTTCGTCTACCGCGCCTCGCGGCAGATTTGCGGGAGTACGTTCGTGCGGATTTCGCGATTCGGCCATATTATTTTCTTGTTGGGTAAATTTCTTCTGGGTCAAACAGATCGCTCTCGTAGGAGGTTAGTGAAAATTCGCGTCGTAAAGATACTCTACTTGGAGTTCTGCTAATATACGGTCGCGTACGTCTAGTCTCGCGTTGAGTGTGGTCAGTGAGGTCAGTCGTATCACACGGAAATAGGCTTTCGTCGAAACTATTGAACGGAAATTCGCGTTCCTTGACGACGTTCTCCGGTAACTCGGGCTCGCTTTCGCTCGAGTATTGAGTTTCTAAATTTCTTCGCGCGTTATCAAAATTTTTTCGCGGTGTTAGACTTAAGCTAATCGCTTGTCGCGCTGGTTCGCTTAATAACCACGATCGGTTCGCTATCGGTTTCGGTACGTTTGAACCTTCCGACATTCACGCAATTACAATATATTACGGACTTACAGTAATAAGACGGCTCGCATGTTCGCTCACTGGGTCAATAGGTTGCTGATGCTGCAATCTCTCGCTCGGCGGCTGATAAGGCTGGCGGCCTGATGCTTGTCGTACGGCGGTCGTTGCCCGGCGGCGATGCGTTGTCTTTAGAGATGTCGTAGGTCGGCGTTGGTCCTTGGACGCTGGCGATCCTACTCGTGTTTCAGCTGCTTGGCCGTGATTCTCGTACTGCTTGTATCGTCCGTATGTGTTGCTTCTGCTTGTGTCCGTCGGCTTTAACTTGTTTGCTGACGTGCCTGTTATTTACCCTTTTGGTTTTTTACAGGTCTTTATTCGGCGAGTTGGCTGGCGATCCTTCGGCACATCCCAGCTGCCACCAATTTTGTTGTGCCCACGTGGAGGTACAGAGATTTTTGGGGATCGTTGGCCAAATTAGAACTGGGAAGTTCGGGATCGTTCAGGGTCTTCTCTCCGTTTGTACCAAACTTGTAGTCGTATTTGAATAAAATCTTTTTATTTGAAGATATCAGCTTTAACTCTTCCTTTCTTTCTCGCTCTACAACTGTTTGGCTTATCGCGGTATAGAGTTGCTTCGCGTGCCTGATATCGCGGCTGCCGTCGCGAGATCAGCTGGGACGTCCGTTATTATTAAAACGATTACAATTGTCTGTCTCGTAGTTACTTTTTAAGTTCGACGGTACGGGTATAGTTTTATAATTTTATCTGCTTCGTGTGATTTTATGATTAGGACTGCCTAGCGCTCGTTCGAGGTGGTTAGTTTTATCACCTCCTGTTCGATTAGTTTTTTGGAGGGGATCGCTTAGCGACAGGACCATAGGTGGTCGTGTCGCTCGATTTTGGGTGGAAAAACCCCGGATGCAAGCTACGTATATTCTTTGCTTGCATTTCCGGCGTATCGGTCTTCGAGTCTCGCGAACGCGTGGCCTCCGCGCGTGGCTTGCTTTGTCAGCGATTGCGCTCGTAACTTTATACGTCTTCCTCGACTTCGAGTTATAGTCGGAAGACGTTAAATAATATTTAATAATTAATAATTATACTATTATAATTTGGTTATAGTCGTTTTGGGCTATAACAAAGCTAACGACTTGACGGAAACGACTTTCAGAGAATTTCTTGACGGATAGCCACCATTCTCATTCGTTGGAATGAGATCACTTGGAGTACACTTACTATACTCATGCGATGGGTCACTGTTTTCCTTCTCGTACGTTGAAGTACCACAGAATTGTGATGGCACGGCAGCTTCATTAAATCTTGGATACTTGTAGAATTGTGGAATCTTAAATTAAAAAATACATTATTTCAGTCAGAATCCTTTCATAAACTCTATGAAGATTTTTCATTACTATAATCACCTGCGCAATGATCTGGCCATTTGAGTCACACTTGATTCATTCACGGGATATGTCTTTCGCTTGAAAATGTTTGTCACAAACAACATGCGTCCGCTTCAATTTCATGACTCCTGGTATAGCCTCTTCCCATTTTTTTAATAAAGTGATGTCTTTTGGCACACGAAGCACTAAACGCTTCGACTTTTCACCTCTTCTGTTTGAATTACAATTCGGTTCCGCACACCGTTTTGGTATTTTTGAAAATTCCTAATTATTTTTTTCACAATACTCGACGAACTCAACGCACGGTTATTTCGGGATCTTGAGGTTACGTTTGTCTGAGAAACCCGATCACAGAGACGCGAGTGGCTACGTTACAAACTAAATTCAACTTCAATAGGCGACCATCCCCTCCCACGTAAATCCCTGGCTAGTTTCCAGACCTGTATGTAAGACCATGGCATAGACATAGTATATCTAGACCGAGGCCGGTATTCATAGTCCGTTCTTATATGTAAGATCGTCTTAAGTGTGGTCTTGGGTCGTCTTAAGATCCCATTCAATCAATAAAATGGCCGCATAGCATCTTAGACCGTACTTAAGACGATCTTGAATATAAGAACGGACTATGAATACCGGCCCGAGTGTTGAGGAGTGGGGGCCAAGGTACACGTAGAAAAGGACGTACTCTGTTCCGTGCCCCTACGTTCTCTCTTGCTCGCACATAGCATAGCGAAAGAGAACGCTATGCTACGTACGAGCGAGAGAAAACGCAAGGGCACGAAACAGAGTATGTCCTTTTCTACAAGCATCTTTACCCCCATTCTTAAATAAAGGCAAACGATCGGTCTAGATATATTATGTCTATGGTAGCGGGATTCAATAACTTGATATCGACGATTTTCGGTATCGTTAAGGTTCGGCAGGAGACATGGAGACCTCTCGCGGTTCGCCGTGAATTACGGATTTGCTTCTCCCATATTACGGCCAAAAATAAAGAGAATCATATAAAAATTGTGATATTTGTAATCAGTAGGATCATCCCATCGACATATAGAATGGACTGCTGATGGCAGTGGAAGGGGAGCCGCACGAGTAGAGTCAGAGGCAGCACAGAGTGTTGAGCACACAGATGCGATTGTTGGGTGATAATATCAGACAAAGAGCGACAATAGCGTGCTATTCTTGTTCCTCTAGCGTATCGCTTTTCGGCCGAAATACGGCCTGAAAGCCGTATCCCGTATTTTGGCCGTAAAACGATACGCTAGACGTTAGAGGAACAAGGACCGCGTGATTGCCGATTCTTTTTATCCTTTCTCTCTGCGGTGCGTCCGCGCGAGCGATGCTATGGTGATACCATAATGGTGTTTGTACGTATACGGACATACACTTATACATCGAGACTAAGAATTTATTTCTCAGCGTTGGTAACCCTGAAACCGGAGTTTCGCATTGCCACCGCGCGAGGTCTCCAATGTCAATTCGGAGTTTGCCCGTCACTCCTGTCGACCCTTAACTGGCGACAGCTAATGGCAAGAACAATCCTGGTGAAAAGCGCAACTCTCATCTCATACGATTGCTTGCTAACGACAACGATAACTGTCGCTAAGACGTTAGAGAATCCTTAGTGGGATTTAGTAACTTGCTATCGACAGTTTTCGGTATCGTTAACTAGCGACGGTCAATGGCAAGGACAATCCTGGTGAAAAGCGCAACTCTCATAGGCTATCGCTTGCTAACGATAAAGATAATCGTCACTAAGATGTTAGAGAATTCCGCTACTGCTACTGCTCTTTATAGCTGAACTAGCTGAACTAGTTATTGGTCTAGTTTCCACCGAAATATTAAGGGCCCGGGCAGATAAAAAAACTTAAGCAGTAAGACTTAAGACGTAAGCGAATTGACTAATTACAATCGAACAGTAAGGCAGCGATATTGAAACGTATAGCGGCGTCTACAATAGAGATTTTAAGCCCTAAGCTTTAGAAATTGACCAATCACAGTGAAGTATGAGGAAAATACTCGACTGTGATTAGTCAATTTCTTAAGGCTTAGGGCTTAAAATCTTATTGTAGACGCCGCTTAAGCAACGCTGAAAATTCTGTATAATGGTGTAACGCGGTCACCTCGCTCGACGCTCGGATCGGCTCGCCGGTGTCCGGGTTCGAGAGAAGGGGAGGCTCAAACTTACGAGAACAGAGTGAAGCGAAAAGATAGTTTATTTAAAGTAAGATAGATAGATACAGCGTGCAGGCCGGGTGATGTCGTGCGTGGAGCGGTGTCGCTGGTAGCAGGGTGCGAAGCGCAAAGCGGAGATGCAAAGCGATGGGCGCAAAGCGGCGAGAAGCGCAAGACAGGTGCGGCGTGCAGTCGTCACGGTTTTATTTACACGCGACTACGGCGCGGTAACTAGCGGACAGGCTTACGACTAGCGGGCTTAGTACTACGGCACGGTTAGAACTAGCGGACTTATTACTAACAGGTCTTATTTCTAACAGGCTTAGTACTACGGCGCGGTTATTACTAGCGAGCTTATTACTGTTACGTCCTGGCGACTCCACGATTCCTTCCTTCCGCGACGTTGCGGTAACGATCGTCAGTTGGTGATAAGAATGAATCGTTCAATAAACAAAGCATCTTGTGTCATACGTTTCTTTTAAATACTGTCATTTGGCAGTAACTACATCTACGAGTATCCGTGGGAAAGACGCAAGAAAATCGGTGATGGAAACCATGCCGGTCTCCTCGAAATAAATGAAAATAATATCTACCCCTTGCAGTAGAATTTCCGGCGGAAGAACAAGGAGATAACAAGAATTTTTAACGAAATGTTTAATAAACGCAGCTGCATTAATACTGATAATAATTTTCTAACGGACAAGTACAAGTGGACCAATAACGATAAAATCCCTTTGACGAAATATTTAATAAACACAGCTGCATCAACGTCGACAAAAATAATTTCCTAATCAGATCATGTGCGCGAGGGTCCCCCGGAAAGGCTAATGTTTAGGGAACTTTTGAACTAATATCGAGCTCACCAACCGACGATCAGCACGGGTAAAAATACGAAAATAGGAGACACCCCCTGCCGAATGAGGACACTGGCACGATTCTAATTCGTTAAAATCTTGAAGAATCCCTACTTTTGCATAATTTCAATTCGTTAAAGTTTTTGAAAGATCCCACTCTTAAAATTAGAAGACGCCCTCAAAATGGTTTTATAAAAGAAAGAACTCGTAAGACTAGGAGATTCATTTTCATTCACTCATTTCTGTTAACTTCAATCAGTGCCAGGCAATTAGTCTCGTGTGCGCGCATTAAGAGCAAAAATTCATAATTAGAAAAAAGTGACCAGTTCAATATCAGTGTCCTTGTCTTGGCGTCGTCTCCAGGGCAACCCGGCACCCGCACAGCGTTATATCTTAGCGAAGGACGACAAGTTTTGTCAACCTACTCAACCTACCAATCAAAAGTCAGCAACGAAAGTAAGTCTCTAATAATTCAGTTTAATTATATTTTTATTCCCGCAATAAATAACGTTGTCACCGGTTCCATAGTGAGAACCAGGTCGCGAAAAAATTACGAATTCCAACCCGCTACCGCAAAGGTCCGTTCCGCGAGTCAGAAGACGCGAACTTCTGTAGACCTTAAATCAAACGTAGCCAGTAGTAATAGTAATAATTACTCAATCATTACACACATAGAAACAATCATTGACTTCCCCCCTAGTTACTCCCCAATTCGGAACCACCTTCTCCCGAACTGTCGCTTTCCCCCCGATCGTTCTCCTCGTTGTCAACGATCATCCTTGATGATTCACCCCCTCCTCCTCCTCCTTCAGAATTAGACGAGTTCGAGAAGGCAGTGCAGGATTTCTGCAACGAACTCCCTGATTTGGAGGACGAATCCTGCTATCAATCTCCACTCCCTCCTTTTTCCCCTCTTGAATTCGAGAGAGCACTTGAAGAGTTCTGCAATGAACTCCCAGATTTCGATGACAAATCCTCATACCAATCCTAGAATTATAAAATCAACCTCCTAACATTCCTACACACTCTCACTCACACAAACTGTTTTTCTTTTCCTTTTTTTTTCTAACAGATATTTGTAATAACCAGTCAGAAATTCAATATTAATACTAGAATCTTGCCTCATTATTCTGACTGATGTTCTCTGTACGATTGTAAAAACCGCGAACAAACACACACACACACACACACACACACACACACACACACACACACACATACGCATATTAAAATAACTATTGTTCTCATCATTTCGATATAATGTATACCAACGTAGTTTAACTTATTATGAATAAATTTATATTCTAATTTAAATCCAATCTTCATTAACCCCTCTCATTCTCCAGTCAAAAGATCGCACCTGGTTCCATCCCGCGTAATAGAGATTAAATTCTTTTACCAAAAAGGGACCGCCGAGCGAACTTCTGAAAAACAGAGTAATAGCGACCCTAACGGTCGTTTACCTGATTTTCGGACCGTCAAGTTCATTCGACTCGATTCTAACGCTTCGAGACGTTTAACTTCGGGATCATAAAGATAGTGGTTCGCCCTTCCACTGACTCATCCTTCCTCGAGTCTGGACGTAACATTACTATCAGGTCTTATTATTACGGCGCGGTTATAGCTAGCGGACTTATTACTACCCGGTCTTATTACCAGCAGGCTTAAGACTAGTAGGCTTATTACTACCGCGGTTATAACTATCGGACTTATCTCTATCATGCGGCGAATATCTACAGCGCGGTATGTACATGCATTTACGAGCTAATGTCAGGATAGATGGCTAGGTATTGCAGGCAGGGCCGAGTGTCACGTCGGGACCTGCCTTGGCAACGGAAACCGGCGAAACCCGGTCGAGCTGAGCGAAACCTCAGCCCGGACAGATGCTAGGAGCCGGCGAAACCCGACAGGGCTAAGCGAAACCTTAGCCTGAGGAGTGGTGACAGGAGTTGGCGAAACCCGACAGGGCTGAGCGAAACCTTGGCCCCGAGAGGCAGTAGGTACTGGTCAGGCTGGTGTCAGGAATCGGATCGCAGGATGGGATCTGGTATCGATGTCTCGGCCGGCCGAGCTGATATACCCGGCCGTTGCCCCCACTATGCGTTGTCGGTCCGGCGGTGGGGTCGGTTCCGCGTGGGGAGACCGCGAGAGAGATAGCGTTTCTGGAGTGAGCGAGACGGCGCGTGCGGTGTACGTGCAAGCGGGATAGGTAGAGCGGGGTGAAGCAAGCAAGCCAGGTCTATATATATATATATATATATATATATATATATATATATATATATATATTTACGGCTAGCTAGATACAATGGCCGTAGTAACGGCCCTGCCGTTACAACGGTGTCTACAATAGGTGTAGTAAGCCTTAAGCCGTAAAGAATTGATCAATCACAGTAGTAGTGTATCTAGGAGAGTTCTAACCCAGGTCCTTTGAGGGGCGGGGGGGGGCGAGGGGAAATCAGCGCAAGGGGTACTCTGAGGGGGGTGAGGGGCGAGAGGAAATCAGCGCGGGGGGTATGACGTCACGCGGGGACCGTGGCGAAACCGATGGGCGAGGGGTTCGCGAAGAGGGGGGAAGGGGATCGCGTCTTAACGTAACCTAACCTGAGGGACCCGCTAACCTAACCGGTAGGCGAAGGGTCCGCGGAGAGGGGGAGGGGTACCCGCGGCAAAACCGATAGGTGAGGGACCCGCGGGAAGAGGGGGATCGCGGCGAAACCGATAGGCGAAGGCCCCGCGGGGAAAAGGGAACGCGAAGGTACGATGCCGCGAGGAGGCGTGGGAGAAGGATAGCGCGAGGCGTCCGCAATGTGTAAGAGAAAAATAGCGCAAATGATATTCTATGGGCGTGGGAGAAGGATAGCGCGAGGCGTCCATATGAGCGTAAGACAAGGATAGCGTTTGCATGCACGTTGGAGAGAGATGGCGCGAGGCATGCACTTGGGAGAGAGATAGCGCGAAGCATGCACTTGGGAGAGAGAGAGAGATAGCGCAAAGCATGCACGTGGATGATACGGCGTTCGCAAGGCGGTGCAAGAGAGATAGCGCGAGGCATGCACTTGGGAGAGAGAGAGATAGCGCGAAGCATGCATGTGGATGATACGGCGTTCGCAAGGCAGTGCGAGAGAGATAGCGCGAGGCATGCACGCGTGTAGGAGAAGGATGGCGTCAGCATTGGCGTGGGAAAAGGATGACGTTCGCGGGAGAAAGAGAGAGAGATAATGCGAGGCATGCACGCGTGTGGGAAAAGGAATGAGAAGGTGCAAAATAATTGACATTTTTTAATATAATAATAATAATAATATTTATTCAAAATTTATGTGTTCGTTTAAATGTGTGTGTGTGTGTGCGTGTGTGTGTGTGTGTGTGTGTGTGTAAAAAATAATAAAAATAATAATAATATAATAAAAATATTTGCTGCAGGCTCCTTCTGAAACAGAAAAATACATATCTTGTTAGTATATTAATTTAATTTTTATAAATCTAATATAAATTTTAAAAAATAGATACAATTAATTTTTCGGCCTCTTGCTCGGAGGCTCGTCCCATGATTCTTCCACCACGTCTTCCTCGTAGGGTTCGAGCCCGAAGAGGCGTCTCAGGTCTAAGTGGAGGCCGTCGGGACCATTGTCCTCCCAGACGTCCTCACGTATCTCGCGCTCGTGCCACCGCACTATTCGAATAAACCGCCGGTGTTTGAAATTTAAAAATCCAGGGATCTGGATCTCACGAGTAAAGTCGTACTATAAATCAAAATTATAATATATTATAATATACTATACATAATAAATGTAACATAAAATAATAAATGCTGCTTACTCTCTTGTATACTACTAGATTCAATAGGGCTCTCAACAGCCCCATCACCAGATCGTGAGCCCACCACGACGCGTTCGATCGGCCCCGTTGCAATATAAAGTCTATTAGTGACGGCATTTTGAATATTTTCACTTACACTTTTCGTCACTCACTGCTCGAAACGTTATGACAGCCACGACAGGGCAGACATTGTCTCGATTAAACATTTTAGAGTAGGGGATGTATTAGTTACAAAGAACGCTTACCTTCTGCTCATGATAAGAAGACAAAAGGTAGCACGTTCCCGCGGTCAATTGTCTACAAGTCTTTTAAATATGAATGTATTATTATTATAATATGTAAACAACTTTCGAATAGCTTTGAGCGGCTATCAAACGGCTATCGAACAGCTTTGAACAGCTATCGAACGGTTATCGAACGGCTTTGAACGACTATCAAACGGCTTTGAACGGCTATCGAACGGCTATGAACGGCTTTTGAACGGCTTTGAACAGCTATCGAACGGCTATGAACGACTATTGAACGGCTATTGAACGGCTTTGAACATCTTTCGAACAGCTTTGAACAGCTATCGAACGGCTTTGAACGGCTATCGAACGGCTATAAACGACTATTGAACGACTATTGAACGGCAAAACAATTATTTATACACCATTCCATTATTAAAAAAATTTTATGTCTATAGACATGTAACATCTATATTTTAATTAACTGGCTGACGCTGCTATCTAACGTCACGTACTGAAATTTAATACTCATATACTGGGATAAGAAAGAGGAAAAGGGAAGAATAAAAGAGAATAAAAATATATTTTAACAATAATTTATTCTAAAAAATGTTTGGGTGAATCTTTATGATGATTCGTCCACCAATTGAATATTTTAAATACATTTTGTAAAGCGCAATTTTTCAAATGTTTTTCACAGCGCATAGTATTAGTAACATCTAGCTTATTTAACTAAGTGATATCTTCATAGTCCGCATCCAAGGTCTCAATAATGACGTCGTTTCTCGCATCATCGTCAAGTATATCGGCCAGCCATTCTCGTTTTTCGTGTCCTTTAACGTACACGATAGGAGATGCTCCATCTTCCTCTTCCGCCGCACCCATCACAGCTCTCGTAATCAAACGCCTGGCGAAGCTGTATGGAACGTTTCCATCCTCCCATTGAAGTCCATGGTGATGTCCGATTAGCCATGAAGCTTGGCATCTCTCAGATTTTGTAAGCGCACGCTATGGTACGGGACTTGCAAAAAAGTAGTAAGAAAAAACAAATCCATTTCTCAGTATCGCTACTTCCTTCACGATAAAGTTTCTCCCGATAATGAATCCTTGCAGATCCACAAACGTTGGCGCGATCATGCTGATAATATTACTGTACGATTGCAAGAACGATGTACGACTGCTGTCGATCGTCAAAATCTCAATCTTGTAACAATGCACCCCCATTGTTACCCGGCAGTAGACCGCCGGAAGTCTGCCGCCCGGCGAACACCGGCCGGGCAGGGGCAGAGGCGCCGAGCGCCCATTTTTAAACGTTAAATACAGCCGTTGCGATAAACAACCGTACGGCCGTTATACGACCGCCGATATACGGAAAGCCGAATACCGCCGAGTGCTGCCGTGAACGCCCGAGCGACACCCGCCGAAACGCCGCGCCGTTTCGCCCAGGGGAGGTGACGTGTTACCGATAATTACCTGCCGAAAAACAACACGTCATTATCCCCACCCGGGGGCGAACGACGCGGTTACCGTTAGACGCTCGGGTATATAACGGCAGCCTTTTTAGATCCCGACACCAGAATCGTACCAGAATCCGAATCCGCTCGAGCTGTACGCTCGAGACTTTCCTGATCCGATCCGAATAAATCGCAAACACGACGGAACGTGAGGTTGACGAGTTCGCAGCCTCCGCCGAGCATTCTCGGCTTCCGAGCCGCTTTACGATCCTTCGCAATCCGAGATCGCTTCTCTCGAGAGTTCTCGAGAAACGATCTAACTTCCGACCGACCCGACCATACGAACTGTGGGATGGCGAGTTCGCCACCCCGTTGAGTTTCCTCAACATCGTTGGTCAATCCGTACTCCGCGTGCGAACAAGGGACAGCGAGTTCGCTGCCCGTTCGAGATTTCTTGATATCGCACGCATCCCATAACATCTGGGAATACGCGCCCCGCCCGTGGCAGACGTAAATATTATCGCGGACCGTAACCGCATAAGAAACAGTCTCGTCGATTTAAACCGACTCACACGTTTTTGTGAACCACGCACCGTCACAACAAACCGACCACCCGCCCCGCGCCGTCTACCTGGCATGTTTATATCCGATTTACGTATACTACACCGCATCTCATTGTCAAAATCGCGCAATTCATAACAGCCGCGCCCCGTCAGTAACGCCATACTATCCGCCACGCACCCGCTCTTCGGGGCATTTCTGTATTATTATTCAGCGCCGATAGAAGCCAAATAAAGTAACATTCCTTTATATTTTACTTACATCCTGTGTCTCAGTACTTTCTACGAGCCCTGATCACGACCGAGCGAATCCGCGAGCTCATAAAAGGTACACCCGTTACAATCTTTATATATTTTTGACATGGAGGGGATATTTGCTAATCTAAGTAATTTTACGAACTACGTTGGTCAATGGGCAATATTCAACAACGCGATGGTGCAAGATGAGACAATAGGCAGTGGTATTTGCCGGTATATCCTCCTTGCACTCAAACTGTAATCTCACGTCCAAGGTGGAATTTTTGACAGACTCGTTTTGTCGCGAGCAATCGATAATCGCGAGAGGACCGCAATGTAAAAATTTTGAAATGTTTAATAGCACATCATCATTATCACATCCGTAATAAGATTTGCGAAAATGAGAGTACATAGAGGGCGAATCTATTTTTATCGAAATCTAAATTCAAATCATCATAGGGATAAAATTCCGAGTTTAGATAGAGTTTAACGTTGGTCAATTTGCAGTCGTCGAATGTAGTAATATCTTTTGACACAGCATTTTTTCTGCCAGTCTGCAGCGCAAAGATCTCGTATCGCGGCTTCTCCAGCTGAGAGGCGGCTTTCACGGTCCACAAATGCTTGGTCATATTATGCAATAGAGGAAATTCGTATAGATCCCAAGAGCGAAAACTCATATTCAAGTATCGCCCGCTTTCCAACGCGCGTAGCAAGGATAGTTTATTGACCTCGCTCAATATTACATGTGGCATACGCCATTGTATCTTGAATAATTCGATATCAGCTTCAGCCGAAGCATGTCCAAATATGCAATTGTTGTCGTCGCGTGAACGTATCAGAATTAATTCGTGACGAGCGTTAATCGCAACTCGCTTATAATCTTCGCAAAAACCCAGTAGTATGTTTAGCGGCACGCAAAAATTGAAGTAAGCTTCAACAGCATTATGCGACATATTCCACGCAGCATTCTCCAAGATTTTACCTTTCTCGGTTGTTAGAGAGACATAGTTTTTAATCGTGGAAGTTATTCCAACGTTTCTGTTGCGGTCAATCTCCACACCGTCGAGTTCATATCGAAGTTCATCAAACATAAACGCGACACAATTGTTTCCCAATACCACTCTCCACCCTTCAGCTACTTTACCCACCCTCAACTTTCCCTCGACGCATAGAAAACTTTCACATGGTAACGTGTACAAATCTTGATGTTGTATCGGTATCCGTATCTCGTCGCTATATCCAAGCGTTGTGTTGGCGCATGGATTGTACGTACGAGTCTCAATCTTGACGATACGATCGTCAAAGATCGGCTCGCCTCCGATATTCAAGATGTCAATCAAATCGTTCAAGTATTTCATACGACGAATTCCAATGATTTTAAAAACTCGCGATTCAACGCGCTGAGCTTCTTTTTAGCGTAACCAGATATCTGATTATTGTCACCCGATACCGCAGTCACTCGCCTACTCGCAAAAATATTGTTCCTCGCAAAAATATTGTCTCCCGCGTGCTCCGTGCTTTTGTTCAACACAAGCATTTCATTT
This sequence comes from Formica selysi, assembly GCA_009859135.1. Lineage (NCBI taxonomy): Eukaryota > Metazoa > Arthropoda > Insecta > Hymenoptera > Formicidae > Formica > Formica selysi. Next base: position 14,400 of record WHNR01000248.1, read on the forward strand.
GTCAAACGCTTTATTTTTAAGCGAGATAGCGAATCGTTGAAAAGTTGTGGAATAAAGAGAGATTGTGTTTTTGCGCGAGAGGAGGAGCGTTTTTATTGTTTTTCTTTTACAATATTTTTAATATATTAATAATGCGATAATACGAGTATGCGAATAAGCGTATCACGATTCTCCGAAGAGCAGAGCCTGCAGCTCGCAATCGACGATATCGTTGCGGTCGAAGTTCTCGTTATCGCGTATCATCGTGGGAATAAGCGCTGAATCATGAGCGCCTGCCGCCATATCGAGAAAACGAGTCAGCTTGTTATCCACATGCGCGGTTAAACTGCTTAAAGATGTAACGATGCGGTTAACACAAAGTTCTAAATTTAATATAGTTAGAACGGTGCTCTTCGATATGGCCAGACGAACTTTGGGTGTTTCGAGACGGAGTATTCGGAAATTGTTGAGTTTACCGAATCGCAGCGTTAACTGTTCGATATATATCGGTGCTGGAGGACGCGCCTCATCGCGCTCGTCGGAGCGAAAATATGATAGAAGCGTAGATCGTAGATCGAGCAATTCCTTCCACATATCCAGCGTTAGCGAGATCTCCTTGCCGTGGCAATCTCCAAGGATGATTTCCACAAAAGAGGGTCGACTAACATTAACGCTGACTTCGAGATGTTTGTACGCAGTTTTGGTCAATGGATAGTGTCTTCCTAATATTCTGAGCGGCCGCACAATCGAAACATCCGCGTCACATCTAGGCGTTCGGTCGCGATCTCGTCTGAAAATGGATGCGGGTGATAAGAGAAACGACGCTAGCGGATTATTAATTCGAATAAACATTTAATAGTCTTACCCATTGTCCTGTTTAGCTCTTTTAGCGTATCCCGCGCTATCCTCGCGGTCTCGCTCGGTTAGCCTCGATCGATTGTCAAATGAGTGCTGCTGTTGCGGTGGCCCACCCATTGTCGCGTACATTATCACTCGTTTTTTTCGTTCGGAGGCTTCGGCGTTCTCCGTCGACAATGAAGCGCTTAACCGATGGATGTTCTTTATATACTCGCGTAGAGATATCTTCTTTCTCTTTCGCGCGCGTCCTCTCTTATATTCTATTTTTTAAAAATGACGGCAGAGTCGCTCTAGTCGTCCTCCTCGTCGATTCTCTCTCTCTCGGTGGCGTCGCTAAGACGATAAACGTGACTTAGGAGATCGCGCAATTGCCTTAGCAACCCATCCGTAGGACACTCGATACCGAGCGCGTGTAGATCGAAAGGACCCGCCGAAGTTACGATATTCGTAAATTCGTTAAAGGCGTAAAATTGACGTTTGGCAAAAAAATATAGATTGCCATCGATATATCGAAAGGCTGACGTTATCGCGGGCGGTATTCCAGGAAATATATCTTTTAATGGAGCGTGTCTAATAACTATCATGCGGCACTCGTCAATCTCCGCTACCTTGTCGTCGTCGTAGATCGCGTAGGTTCGTCCCGTGTGCGTGTTTATCGCAGCGTTAATCTTAACATTTCGAGGAAGTCCGATATCGTGGAGATATCTTGGCCAACCCGATTTTAGCTTAAGGATAGGATATTCCGCGAGGTAGATCGAATCGTCCGCGAATAGCGCGAGATCGCCCGAGGGTCTTCGATACGCGGCGGATAGGCGCGTGAAATTCGCTGGGAGAAACGCCGCGTAATCCGTGAGCGTCATGGGCCTACCGTAGCGTTTCTCGATTATATCGATTGACCACACATTACGGCGATTAGCTATATATAATCGGTGATTCATTATCAGCGCGGCGTCCACGCGCCGTAAAGCGCAGAGATCCGCGCGCGCGGGGTCAATTGGCGAGACACTAGTCGTAGCGGGCGCCGCGGTAGTCGCGGGAGTCGCCGTTGGATAGTTTCCGTCGTCGTGAGACCCGTACAGATTCTGTATAGCCAGAATATCCTCTATGCTCAACTTAACCGGAAATTGATTCTCGATATCGGGTATATATGGAAACATTATCGAGTCGTTGCGCATGCTGTGTTGTAGACCCAAAGCGTGGCCAATCTCATGCGTCAGCGTTTGCAACAAATGATGCGTGTTGGGAGGATTTTTATTTAGATACACGTGCCACGGTTCTGAAACGTCAACGTGTACCTCTGACGCGAAATCGGTCATTCCAGAGGGAAAGAACGCGTGAGCTAGGGCTCCCCCGGGACCATCGAAGGTCGCCGGACAAATGCCTATATTCCTGCGATTCGCGTAAGTGTGCGCGCCCGTTCGATACGATATCAATATATCGGGTCGCAGCGGGTCGCGCGCGAAGGTTAGCGACGAATTCACCGCCCATAACGCGAACGCCGCTTCGGCCGTTCGCGAGAGTTCCTCGCTAGCTACCTGAAAATTCCACGTGAGGCGCGTTTTCGGCCATTTTCGCGCGATCGGGCTATACGCGCGATCGGGAATATCCGCGAGACCGCATCGCGATTTGCGCATAAGGCTAAGCGTAACTGCGTCTAACTCGCCGTTTCCTGATAATTGATAGTATTCTTGAAACAGCGACAAAGCGCGACGCAGAGATGTCGCGTTATCGGATGATAACGATTCTCCGTTGTCCTTTAGAAAACCGTACGCGCGCAGGAAGCGAAGCGCCTCGGCCTTTTCCGAATTAACGGGCGCGGCGGCCGTCGCGGCGACGAGCGTCGTCGCTAAGACGAGAAGAACCGTCTTCGCGTTAGTCATCGCGCGGAGCGGGGAAAGACGCGGGAAACTATCGAGAGACGCCGGGCGCGATTGATTCGCGCGTTCGGCGAGATGCCTATTTTTATCGTTGACGAATTCGGCGCGGGTGGGGGAAGAGGAAATGTGATTCGTTCGAAAAAGAGTCGCAGTTCGCTCCGATTAGAGGGACGCGACCTTTCGATGGTGAGCGAACTGGGATGCGCGTTATCTAGCGGACGCTCGAGTTCCTCTCGCGGTTTTACTTTTTTATTATTTCTATTTTTATCATTTCTATTTTTATTATTCGTTTATCTTCTAAGAAGAACACTTGACGAGTGATTAGAGAAACGTACTCTTTGCGGCGACGATAAACATTCATCGCGTATCCGGGATGCGCGTTATTTAGCGGGCGCTCGAGTCCCTCTTATCACATTATTTTTGTTATATATTTTTCTCTATAATCTATTTTTATTACTTGTTTATCTCCGCTCGCACCGCGGCATCCGCGCGTCGATCTTTATAAACGCGAGATCGTTTCGAGAAGCGTCAAAGTATTCTCGCTCGCGAAATAGTAAAGTGACTAGTCGACGAAGCGCGAAACGATATAAGAGCAAAGTGGCGAGGTGTGAAATAACGAGAATTAAAATCAGTCGCGAACTACTCGATATGGAACGAATCGAGCAGATAATTAACGCGGCCGATTATATTAATGTGAACGGCGATTTAATTGCAATAAAGGCTTACGTTTTGGGAGATCTCGCCTCGGATTTGCGCGAGGAGGCGCAAGGCATTATCGAAAACAGTCCGGATTTGCTCAGACTGAACTTTCAGCTGGATGGAGACATCGATATCGCGCGTTCAATGTAAGTATTCGATTAAAATTTTTATAATACTTTTTATAATAAATTATAATTTGTAATAATCCTTCTACTTTTTTGCTTTAGACAACAGATAGAAGATTGTATAAGAACGGCGCGAGAATCGCTCTATGATTTATTTACGAAGACGAGGACCATGCTCGCGCAGGCGCAAAATGTTCACAGCGCGTTGCGCGACGCTCGCCGACGCGACGTCGCGCTAGCCCCCGAGCAATTTGAGTTTCGCGATCGCGATTTCGCCATCCCTGAATTAATCGACAGGCTTCACGAACACGAGAATAGGCGAGTTATCGCGTCACCGATCGACGAAGAGCCCGAATCGCGGCCAATCAGCGAAGAGCCCGAATCACAGCCAATCAGCGAGAAGCCCGAATCGCGGCCAATCGACGAAGAGTCTGAATCGCGACCGATCGACGAGAATCCCGAATCGCAATTAATCGACGAGGAGCCCGAATCGCAGCCGATGGAGGACGAGGCCGAACCGTCGACGGGCGACGAGAATGAACCGCCAGCGAATGTACAATTAGAGGGTTACGAGCCCGAATCACAACCGTTCTTCGAGCTGTAACTTCACGCGTTAATAAAATTTGATTTTTTTATACTTATATATTTCGTGTATTACACATTTGTAAAATGTGATTCTTTATGAATAAATGTGATTCTTTATGAATAAATACTATATATTAAACGAAGCGTTGTTTCTTTTCGCTTCTCTTTCCTTCTTCGATATCCTCTCGCTCTCGCGCTATCTTTCTTTCGTAGTAAGCGTTGGCGCTCTCTTATCGCGGAAGGGTACGCGCTCGCGATAAAAATAGTATTCGTTATATATATAAATTTATTTTATAATATAAAATACTAAAATAAAATAGATTTATTTTAATTTTATTATAATAACACTAATCGGATAATCGAACACTTTTCTAACGGACATCTGTATAAAATAGGAGATGCGCGAGCTATTATCGTGGGAAAGGATACGCGACCGCGATAAAAGAAAAACGCGGTTCGTTAGTATAGCGTGTATTTTGCGACAGTATGACGAATACATTTATTAAAACTTAAAATAAATGATTAAATTTATAGATTATATAATTCACTCGGTACATTATATATAATTAAATTTGTAGGTTATATAATTGATAATAGATTCGATACATTATATAAAGCTTAAAATATAATTAAATTTATAGATTAAATAAATGACTCGATATGTTATATAATATATGATGATGCATAATATACAATAATTCAATATAATTTATAATACAAACGAGTAGATATAAAATATCATAATATAGAATCAATCGCACATATTACGCAAATGATCGCGTCGTTCGAACCACCAATCGTGCAATTTACAAGCGTTCTCTAACGCGCAATTCTTCGCGTGATATCCACAGCGAAAGGCTCGCGAAGCGTTTAGAGTTTCCAAACGATTGATATCCTCGTAATCAGCGTCGATAGTCTCGACGGAGACGGCAACGTCGCGATCGTCGGCAACGTTTCCTAAGATCTCGATTAGCCATTTTTTCTTCTCGTGACCTTTAACGTAGATTCTTATCGCTGAATCGGGGCTAGATTCTCGACATACGGCGTCCCGAATGAGTCTTTTCATCAACCCGTAATTCACGTGTCCATCATTCCACTTTAATTGATGATGATTAGATGTCAACCAACACGCTCGAGATTTTTCCGCTCTCGTTAGCAAATCCCAAGACATCGGTGAGCGAAAGATGTGATGCGTCAATTCCGCGCCATTTCTTAACACGGCTACTTCTTTCGCGACGAATTTCTCATTAACTACGAAACCTTGAAGATCGACGAAGATCGGTGCGTCCATCGCCGTTATTAGCGGTACTCGAAGTGTGCGCCTCTATTATTCTCTCTTCATATTTGAATATCATCGCGCTTATACGATTCTGCGCACAACGTTGGTGAGCGGATTGTACTCCACCACTCGATCGTGAATGATAAGACAGTAAGCTGTGGTATTAGAGGGAATATTCTCCTTGCAATCGAACTCTATGCGAACGTCCACGGTGGCGCTTTTAATCGATTCGTTTTGTCGTGAACAATCGATGACTACGAGCGGGCCATAGACTAAAAATTTATTCAGATTTAAGAGCGCTTCGTCATTGTCGCATCCGTAATACGTTCTTCGAAATTTTGAGTACATATCGTATAGCACTGCGACTTTGTGCTTATCGAAATCTAAATTCATATCGTCGTAAGGATAGAAATCGGAATTAAAATACAATTTGACATTAGTTAGTTTGCAATCGTCGAATAGGGAAGGTTCCTCGGATAGAACGTTCTTTTTTCCAGACTGCAGCGCGAAGATAACGTATCGCGGTTTTTCGAGTTGCGTCGCCGCTTTGACAGCCCACGAATGTTTAGTCGTGCTCTGTAGAAGCGGAAACTCGTAGAGATCCCACGAGCGAAAAGCGACGCTCAGATATCGCCCGCTATCCAATGTGCGCAATAACCTTAATTTATTAATATCGTTTAACACTATATGTGGCATTCGCCACTGTATCTTTAATAAAACGATTTTAGGCTCTTGCGTTTCGCGCGATATGATACAATTGTTATCATTACGCGCTCGTATTAGAATAAGTTCGTGTCGCGCGTTGATCACGACACGCTAATCTTCACAAAAACCTAATAACACGCTGAGAGGTACGCAAAAGTTGAAATCGTTGATCGACGAATGAGTTGCCGCTGATAAATCCCATCCGGCGTTCTTTAATATCTTGCTTTTTTCGACTGATAGCGACGCGTAATTCTTAATCGTGCTAGTTATCCCAACATTTCTGCTTCGATCGATTTCCACACCATCGAGTTCGTAGCGAATCTCCTCGAACATAAACGCCGCGCAATTGTTCACTAGCCTCGTCACCGACGCAGTTCCCTCTTGCGCACTCGGCGACTCTTTAGACTCGAGTCTACCTTCTATGTAGAGAAAACTATCACATGGTAATGTGTACAGATCTTGCTGTTGTATAGGAATTCGTATCTCGTCGCTATTCCCAAACGTAGTATTAGCGTAAGGATTGTATGTGTGAGTTTCAATCTTGACGATACGATCGTCGAAGATCGGCTCCCCACCGATGCTTAGAATGTCGCACATTTCACTTTTACGGAGAAACGGTTCTTGGTACGACGAAACCCAAAGAGCGCAGGAAGGCCGCGTTAGCGGTGGTTAACCTTCCTCCCTTTTTCTTTTTCTTTTTCGCGTCTAGGGGCGACGCGATAGCGACGATGGGCGCGTTTCTCGCATTCGATCCGTTCACTATGAGCATCGCGCACCTCTCTATCGTCTTCGCCGCACGTGCAGACGAACTGTGATCTCTTCGCCGCGAAAATCGATTAATCTTCCGTTCTGATCCACGACACGCACATTTATATCAGTAATGGTCCGCGCGATGATCGGGAGGTAAATGATCTGCGCTGGGATCTCCGACACTTTATATCCGGGTGGAACATTAGGCGCGAACTCGTGTATAGTATGCGCGGATTTGTCATTGTGATACGCTCCTGTCGTGACATTACACTCTACTCTAATGAGATTAATAGCCATAATATTTATCGGCTTATCAGACGCGTACCATTTATTCGACTGTAACACGCGAGACGAGAAACCCAGTAGCGAACCGATGTTATCAGGTTTTGTGAAATTTACTCGATACGCGCACTTAATCTCGCTTCTCATAGTGTTATCATTACCGCGAAGCGTTATAGAATTTTCACTCTTATCACCGTTGTCATCGTCTTCGAAATAGTCGTCGTCAACACTGTATATATAATCGTCATCGCTCGTTTCCAATTCCTCGTTTTCGCGCTCTCGTCTCTCCTCTCTCACTCGTCGTTTGCGATGAATCGCGGCTCTTAGATACGCGCTGATAGCGCTTAACTCGTAAGATCCCACTGGAATCGCGATAACCTCGTCGTTGTCGTCGAAGTAAAATTTATTATTCGTGGAATTTACATTCGGTATCGTGTTATAAGTCTCGAAATTTGTTAAACCTAACTCGTAATCATCGTCGTTTAAATCTAGAGGCGGAAAGTAACTCGCCGCGAGAATGCTGCTTCGTCCGGAAAGAGTAAGAGTTAGCGACATGATTGACGAGAGTAATCTAACTGCGCTCGATCGACGAGCGACGGTTGATATTATGGCGCGTGATTCCTCCAATCGACCCCCCGGAGAAATCGAAGACTCAATTGTCCACAGATATTCTGATCGCGCGTTTGCTCGGAGCGACGATTGTATCGAACATTAGCATCGCGCCCGAGATAACGCGCGAGTTCGCGCGGAGGACGAAGATTGCCGAAACCGTCGTAATAGATCGCGTCGCCCCCTTTTTTCGCATATGCCACCCAATGAGTACCCGGGCCGGATGCGTCGTCTAAATTCACGATGCCGCTCTCATCGCGGCGCGCCCGCGATGGAAGCGCGTCGCGCATAAACACGCCTCTAAAGTGAGGCACGCGCGAGAGTATCGCCGCGCGATTTAACTGTTCGTTCGTCGTTGCTCCGACGGATGGGAGAATTTCTAGCGTCTGTTTACGCGAAGTTTTTTTTAGCTCTTCCTCTTCTTCTCGTCGTGGACGTGCCACTTCCGCGCTTGTACGGTGCGAGGTATAAACCACGACCCTCCATTGCGCGATCGTGACGCTGCAATTCCTCCAACTGTCGTCGCGCCGCTTTGCGATCGTGCACCGCTTTCGCGATTCCTGCCGCTCCTCCAGCCAAAGAACCGAGAGCTCCCAATAACGGCAGCAGGGGCAAGAAGCCGCCGCGTTTCGCTATCGAAAGCGTTCTTTTCCTCGTAGCGGTCGTCCTCCTTTTGCTCTTCTTTCTCTTGATTTTCGTCGCGCCCATTCCAAGTTTTGTTTTCGATTTCATAGCTATCCATACAGCCGTTGCGGCGGCTCTCTCGCCGAGAGTCGAGTCTTTAGCCGCGACGCGCTCGCGCGCTCTCTCAGCGAGCGCGCGGTCAGCGGTGTGTCGATCGGTGAGCTCGCCGCTCCGCGAGTACGCGATATCGTGCTCGCGGCAGGCCGCGTCCAGAGGATTGATGCCTCGATCGCCTCGCGCTAATCGTTTCGCGAGGCGAGTACCTGGCCCACAAAATTGATATCCGGGTATGTGTAATTCGAAGGGGAGCGCGTTTATCGCTCTATTCAATAAGCCGGCGCCGCTGATATCACCGATTACACCGTACCGCTGCTTCGCGAATTGCATTCGCTGCAATCTTTAACGAGTGGCGCTGGGCCGTCGATGTGCGTTCGTTGCCAGGGACGATTGTAATGCTCCAGGCATCGACGGTAGCGCCGCACCTCCGGATCCAATCTTATATGTTCGGGCAGTTTCTCCCACAATCGTTCCACATAGCGACCGAAGTATTTTAGTAAAATTACTTTCGGGATAAACCGCAATTGATCGGTGGTGAAATCGAGAATATCGTCACAGTCTATTAATAAAATAAACATCTCGATTCACCGCGCGCGATTCGCTACTGCGCGATCGACGGCGATCTATTCGTATATAAATAAAGAGATCTCGCCCTGCCTCGCGCGAGTGTACCGCGCACGCGCGCGGCGAGAGGAATGCGCTTCGTGCGGCAGCCGATCGCGATAAGGGTGACGAATCTCGATAGTAGGGCGCGACCGTCCGAGGAAGCGCGCAGACACGGTCGTCTATTGCCGAGCGCTATTCGCTGCCTCATTTGCGGTCCCTCTAATTGTGGTAAAACGAACGCGCTGATAAGTTTGTTGGAGAGCCCGCACGGTGTACGCTTCGAGAACGTTTACGTTTACTCGAAGTCATTGCAGCAGCCTAAATATCAGTATTTAGAGAATTTATTGGCACCGATGGAAGATATAGGTTATTTCACATTTTCCGATAACTCTGACGTTATTTCGCCTAGCGAAGCGCTCCCGAATTCTATATTCGTATTCGACGACGTAGCGTGCGACAAACAGAATACTATTAGAGAGTACTTCGCTATGGGTCGACACTCGAATATCGATTGCTTCTATCTGTGCCAAACGTACGCTAAAATACCAAAGCATTTGATTCGAGATAACGCGAATCTGTTGATTCTTTTTAAGCAAGATGGCACTAATTTGCGTCACGCATACAATGATCACGTGAACACGGATATGTCGTATGAGAATTTTCACGCGCTATGCCGCGTGTGTTGGCGATATAGATATGGTTTCCTAGTGATTGATAAAGATAGCGCGCTTAGCGCCGGCAGATATAGGCGAGGGTTTAACGATTTCGCCGTACCATAGAGCGATCAGTCGTCGCGAATACGTCGAACGCATCGATCGCTCTCCCTCCCGCGAGCGAGAAGGACCGATTTATTAATCACGATGGCTGCGACGGATATCGGTGAACGAGAGAAGACGGTGAAAAAGCTCGCTAAGACGCGCGCATCGATTCGTAAAAAACACAGAGCGTTAAAGACCGGCAAAATGGAGAACGAGATCGCGATGGAGAGCCGTTTTAAGCCAATCGTCGACCCGCTGCGGCGCATCGCCGAGCGCGCCGAGCGAGACGAGATCGAGCGAGATGAGATTAAACGCGAAATGATAAAGCGAGACGCGATCGACGCTTCGCCCGTAACGACGAGCGTCGAGGAAAAATGGAATGAGGAAAAATGGAAGGATGAAGAGTTGACCCCCGCTTGGAAAAAACCTAAAGTGAAACGAATACGAGCGCGACGACGATTAGATGCCGTTTCTACTCCGTCAAACGTGTATCCTATCGAGAGAGATCCATTCGCGCGGGACGAAACTGAAGAGGAAACGTTCGAACCTGAGAATCTTGAGTCATCCTCAACGTTTAAAACACCTGTTAAGCGAACCTCGCGAATTTCTCAAGATTACGAAATGCCGCACGGCCGGCTAGGACCGTTGGGACGAAAATACTTGGGGGCTCTTCTCGGCGGAGAAGCGCCAAATGAGATCGATCACGTTTACGGAGTGTACATGAGCGCGAAAGGCGCGATGCTTGGCAATAGGCGATTCAATATAGACGCGGATGACTCCATACTTATAGATGAAATTAAATACATCGGTACCCCTGGTTTATACGAATTAATCTTCATGAAAAATCCTGATAGTCTCACATATACTGAAAAGGATAAATTAACATACAAGAGTATATTGTTAACAACGAACGCTCATAAACGCGACCATGACCCTAAAAAATCTGTTTTAGGAAATAAAGGATACAAATACAAGTTCGTTATCGCTCCGCTTATTCACGGCAGCAGCGCAAAAAAGATGGGTGCGGGTCGCGTACCGTCAACCATGCGAGTCACGAACGATAGAATCGATTACATTCATTGGGACGATCCAATCGAATTAGTGGATCGTCTGCGATTGCTGGACGCTTCGCGTCGAGCAGGCAACAACGCTCACGAAAACGAGATTCTATCGATAATCGAGGAGCTTCGCGAAACGGGAGCGATAGTATAAATCGAACCGTCGCATCGACGGTCGCCGCAGTCGTGCGTGGAATTCGCGATGTCCGTGAGCAAATTCGGCACGCCTTTAAAAAACCGTGGCTATGACGCGAGAACCGGAAGACTACGTCCGGCTATCGAATCTCTGCGAAATTACGTGCGCGATAACGCGCTGTGTCTAAGCTCTTCCGTCGAATACGTCGCGAGAGAGCGCAAGATAAAGCGTCTGGCTAAGCCGGAGGAGGACGCCGACGCGACGAGCAAAAGCTACGTTGAAGGAATTACGTCGCAATTGAGAAAAGACGCGGACGAAGCAGGGAAAGGCGTCATTCTACTATTCACGAGACTCACCCAGCTCGATAACGCTCTGGGTAAACGAATAGACGCCGCGGAGAATTTTGTTTCCAAGATCGAAGCGCGCGACGACATTTTGAGTAAACGGATAGACGCTGTGAAAAAATCCGTTTCGAGAACAGAATCTAACGCTAATGCTCTAGGTAAACGAATCGATGCCTTAGATAAACGAATTAATGGTTTAAGCGATCAAATCGATGTCGCAAAAAAAACAATATCGCTCAACGCTGCGGAGTCTTCGACGAAAAGCGCGAGCGATCGTAAAATACTGTTCAATCAGGGAAAAATAATACAGGAACTAACCCAAAAATCACGCGTCGCCGCTAATTCTGCGGCTGATTCTGCGGTGAAAATACGAGAATTAGAAAATTCAACATCGCGATTGAAGAGAGACGCGGACGAGCTATCGGGGAGAGTGACGAAACTAGCGAAGATTCGCGAGACCAGCGGCGACACTCGGAGCGGCGAGCCGCTCGAGAGAGAGATCCCACCCAACGTTATCCTTGAGAGAAAGAGAAGAGAATTATGAGCGCCGAAAAACGAAAACTAGTCGAGGAATTGCACGCGCCCGCGAGAAGAAACTTTCCGCGTCGTCGCGTCGCGATATGCGGGTACGACGACCTATGGCAGGCGGATGTGGTCGAGATGCGTCCTTACGCGAGACTTAACAAAGGCCACAACTACATACTCACCGATATCGACGCATTAAGCAAATACGCTTGGGCTATACCGCTTAAAAGCAAGAGCGCGAACGAGGTTACACGAGCGTTATCTAAGATAGTGCGAGACTCTAAGCGGTGCCCGAAAAATCTGCAGACCGACAAAGGAAAAGAATTCTATAACGCTGAAGTGAGAAAATTCGTGGAAAAGCGTGAAGTGAATCATTACTCGACGTACTCGGTGATGAAAGCGTCGATCGTCGAACGATTTAATCGCACACTCAAAAATTCTATGTGGAAATATTTCACGCTAAGCGGAACGTATAAATGGATAGACGAATTACCTCGACTCGTCGAGGAATATAACGCGCGAAAACATCGCACTATAGGTATGAGACCCATCGACGTGACTCCAGCGATCGCCGATAAACTTTTAAATACAGTATACAGCAATATAAAAATCGCAACTCCGGCTAAATTCAAAATAGCTGATCCAGTACGCGTCAGCAAGTTTAAGACGATCTTCGAGAAAGGCTTCACACCTAACTGGACCACCGAAATTTTTCGAATAGCCAAGATACAACGAACTAATCCCGTAACATATCTGCTGAAGGATTCGCGCGGCGAACCGATCGCCGGAGGATTTTACGAGCACGAGTTGCTGCGCGTCAACGATCCCAACGTGTATCTCGTGGAAAAGGTGCTGCGCCGAAGAGGCAACGAAGTTTACGTGATATGGCTGGGAATGGACGATTCGCACAATTCTTGGATAAATAAAACGGCTGTATTACGATAAAAATGTATTGTTATTAAATGTTACGTCCAGACTCAAATAAAGGAAGAGTCAGCGGGAGGGCGTAACCTACTTACCTCTAGACAAACGCTAGACGATGCGTCTCCTAGAGTCGAACGAACAGATCAGGGCCCGAGATAGGTCAACGACCGGAAGGGTCGCTCTTACTCTATCGAAAGGGCCGTTCGCTCGGTGGTCCCTTTTCTGGTAAAGGAACTGAATCCCTATTACCCGGGACGGGACCTTGTGCGATTTCGTGCAACAGGAAGGAGGTCGGGTTAATAAACTGCTCGAATTTTTAAAATCTAACTTTACATTTATTCAAAGAAATAAAAATGAATAATTTTAAAAAGGTACAATTTAATAATGAATCATCTGATTCATTTTTATATTCTGTTATTGTGACATAAATTGCTTAGGATCTAATATGTTTGCGTGTAAATGTGTGTGTGTAGATGAAATCTGTGTTCTCGCGGGTGTTACAAAAATACGGAGGACATCAACCGGAATTAAAAGGGAGACTAAAATTTAAACTCCGGTTGGTAATTTACAATAATATGTTTAGAAAAAACTATTTACAATAAATGTGTGAGGATTGGACGGTAGAGGGAGAGGAGAGAGAGAGAAAAAAAATGGGGGAAGATTATTAGAGGTCTTGGAATTGGACGGTGGAGGGAGAAGGGAATTTCATCCAAAAAACCTCGATAGGGACGGCTAATGGGAAAGGGCAACCCGGGCCAAAAAACGGAATTATGGAACCGGGGGGACTGGTACGGAGGATATGATAGAATTGATCGAGGTCTACTATGTCTGGACCGACACAGTAATCCTCGTCTGTAAGAGGGACAGGGAAAGGGGGGAATTGATTCAGGAGATACCTGTACCAGGCTTCCCTGTCCTGGTCTTCGAAAAGGGACCCCGACTCTCCTTCGGGATCGGAAGATTCCGGTTTAAAATCTTCCGGTTCCTCTTTGAGGTCCGGCAACTCCTCTACGAAGTCCCGGAGGGCTTCTTCGAAAACGCGCGACTCTTCTGAGAGATCGGGCGTTTCGAGGTCTGAAGGGGGAGGGGGAGTGGGAATTCTAGAGGGTTGAGGTTCGAGAGCAGGTGAGCGAGAACGCTCGGGGGAAGAGGCGGGGGAATAAGAAGGAGGTGAAAAATTAACAGGAGAACTGGGGGGACAGTCTGAAGGGGGAGGGGGAGTGGGAATTTTGAGGGTTGAGGTTCGAGAGGAGGTGAGTGGGAACGCTCGGGGAAGAGGCGGGGGAATAAGAAGGAGGTGAAAAATTAACAGGAGAACTGGGGGGACAGTCTGAAGGGGGAGGGGAGTGGGAATTTTTGAGGGTTGAGGTTCGAGAGGAGGTGAGTGGGAACGCTCGGGGGAAGAGACGGGGGAATAAGAAGGGAGTGGATAATCAAAGGAAGAACTAGGGGGACAGGGGTGTGTATTTCGTGTTGGTGTATAGTTTAATTGTTGTATTCTTAATTTAAATGTCCGCTCGTCTAAATTTAGTCTTTTAAAATCGATAATAAAATTCGGATCCGCGGACGCCCGAGCCAATAGCTTCCGGATTTTTCTATTTTCCCGGTTGCGGATGTGTTTCGCCCAGCACTTAGAGCGCTTTGCCGGGGCGGTTTCCACTAGGAAACACACGCAAGAGTTAACAGAGATATTGTTTTTTTGTTAAAAGAAACAGTTTGATAATGATAAAGAAAAATGGAGAAGTTCTTAAGAATCTCAATATAACTCTATATAATTATATATATATATATAAATTTTGAGAAAGAAGTGAAATAGAACGATTCGGAGGGAATTGTTCTAGAAGTAGAGGGAGAAGATTTTCTTTCAGGGCCTGGCAGCTAAGTATGAATGCCAATCATGATATTACATCAGGATCCTGGCTAATCACGCCTAGGGACCCGTGAAAGGGGAAGGATTGCCTGAGTCTAACAATAAAGATGAATGCCAATCTTGACAATGTTCAAGATCCTGGCTAATCAAGCTTACGGACTCGCAAGGGAGAGAGGATTGCACGAGTCTAACAATAAGGATGAATGCCAATCTTGACAGTGTTCAAGATCCTGGCTAATCACGCTTATGGACTCGCAAAGGAGAAGGTTCAAAGAAGAGGAAATATAAAATATTTAATAACCAGAATTTAATTTAATAATAATACTAATAAATGTTTGTGCTTGGATATTACTTGAAAATTTGAATTTAATAACAAACTGTTTCTTTTAAGAGGAAGACAAAAAAAATAAAGTAAGAGAAAGAATGAAATTCTTTGGTAGACTCACTATTTTTTGAGTGCGAAGATGACGACTTTAGAAATTTCGCTGGATAAGCGAGGTGAGATCTATCTCTGGACTCGGCCGTGCGGAAGGAGTGGCTCGGAGATCGCTCGGTTCCGGCGGTGTTCGTTCGATCCCTCAAGGGCACACCACTTGTCACTTGCCCACACAAATTTTGTAAAATAGCGTGAAACTCCTTGCACTATCACAATCGCAGTGAGAACTCGCGAGAATCGATGAATTTTAAAAGACTTGAATTATCAGCGCGGACTGATGGCAGACTCGATGCGACCGTTCGAGACGAGGGCCGAAGATGAATTGAAAATTCTGAGGGAGGATTTCGCGTAAATCGAATCTTGGCGTCTCTTCGCGTATCCTCTCCATTAGGCAAGCAATATTCTTTTTTAACGAATCAATCTTTAAAATGGTGCCCCTCTCATGAGTTGAGGGCGTCTCCCTTCCAAAAGAAGGTCCAAGAGTTTGCGCCTATTGGTGTAGGCTTTTGTTTTTAAAAATTAAGTCTCGCCCACTGGAGAGTCCGCCATGATCGGCCAAGTTGACAGTTTTATTGTTCACTTGAGTTTTATCTTAAACAGATAACGCGCAAGGGTGGTCTAGCAGGCGAGCACGTAGTGTCGAATGTCGCGAGTTTCAGTCGCGGATCATAGTTACATCAATAAGATAACACTCTAGTTCTTAGAAGGGCCTTTATTCGAGACTCTTCTCGTAACGCTTTTTCACTAGAGGACTTCCAAGAAAAAATATTATTTGATATATTTATTTGTCTCTTGCATGCGCACTGTTTAGATTTCAAGCCTTCTCACGGTTCGAGTATCTTTATAATCGTTGTTTAAAATTCTTGGTCTTCTAGGGGACCTTTGTTCGAATATTTATCACGCATGGTTTAGGCTTTGAAATATTAGTCTCGCCTGCTAGATATTCCTTTAGTTTATTGTTTATAGTGCAAAGAGTTCTAGAGCGTAGGCGTTTAATATTACGTGAAAGAAAAGAATCGTGGAGTCCACCGGACGTAACACCCCCCACCTTAGACAAATGTTGGGGATGCAACATTTGCAACAAAAATTTTCCTTGACGATTCTTTTCTTTCTGATTTTATATTTGGAGAGATCGCATTCAATTGCGGCAATTAAATGCGATCCTTTAATTCTTACAAAATATTAAAATCTTACAAGGCTAAAATATTAATTCTTCTCTTATTTTAAGAAGAAGGAAAGAGAAGGCGACCTCCAAAACCCCTTCCTTCGTTCTTTCGTTCTCCTTGTACATAACAAAAAGGTTCTCTCTTTTTTTTCTTTTGACGGGGAGAAAGATAATATACTTAGTGTCTAAATTATTTAGAAATATACTTAATATTATACTTAGAGATATACTTAGTAACATACTTAATATTAAAATTTTTTCTTTTTAGATTATAAGTGGAAAAGGAAAAATAAACTACTATTTTGTTTAGTAAACTGAAAAAAATAAGATTAGTATATATATATGTATGGATTTTTTCTTTTTTTTTTTGTGTTGTAGGGCCCATTTTCCTTCTGTTTAATGAATGGAAGGGAAAAAAAAACTAAGAGTAAAAGATGGACGCGTTTCACTGGTCATCGCCTCAAGAGAGAACTCTAGAGAGAAGAGTTTTTTTTTCTTTTTTTTTTTCATTCTTCTATCCAGCGGTTGGGGACGGCTGCTCCCCATCCTTCGTCTAAATAGCTCTTGTCAGTGTGTGGGTATTCTTCGATACAGGCATTGCATTCATATGCGGGTCTGACCATCACTGTCAGTTCGTGGCAGAATGTACATTTGGTTTGGTTATCGGCTGAATTTCTGTGAACTAGGTTGTGCGATGGCACAAGAATATATGAAGATTTCAGTTCATCTGACATCCGGTCATAACATGAGTTGCAGATTTTAGAATTATTGGTCATATTTTGGTAAAGCTGATCTAATACTATGACACATCGAAGTTCCATGAAATATCCGTAAATTTCGGAGTGGTTTTGTAGTCTCGCTTCGTCAGTTTGCCCATGATATCCTTCTCCTCGTATTTCAAGGGCCCTCGAGAGGCGATGATACATTGACATTTTTCTGTAATCGGTGAATAACATTCATGCTATAAGATGGAAGGAAAATGGTTCTACGTTTTGTTATATTGAATGCTTATAATGGAAATGGAAATAGAAATTATTTATATAATGTAATAATACTTAACAGTATTTATGTACATACTAATATAATAAGAAATAATCATATCAAATAATAATGTATGGTGAGTTAATATATAGGTATGTAAAAGAAGAAAAGAAAAATAATATATATATATATTATTATTATTATTATTATTATTATTATTATTATTTTTTTTTTTTTTTTTTTAATTATTATTATTATTATTATTATTATTATACGGCGGGAAACACGTGCTCTACAATCCGTGTACTGCGTCGAGCGAGGCCCAATCGAATGAGTGCATCTTGAAAGTTGAAGACTGCTTCAAAATTCAGCGTTTTTACTTCCAATTTGACCAGGGCAGCCCCATCCCAGAGGGGCAGCGTTATGTTTATCCATCCTTTGCGATCTTCCGAGATGACGCGGCACATCTTCCTGGTCTCCTCAGGCCATGTTGGTGAAGGCATTATTGGGCCTGTGTGGGCTAAACCGCAAGCAATTGCTTGCCACGGTAGCTCTTTGAATCTATCTTCTAGCTTATAAACTTCGTGTATTGGTCGATAAACTTTCCTACCAATATCTTTCAGAGAAATTTCAACTAGGTCTTTTGTTTTTTTGATTCTAGTTATTAATCCTCTTCGCCAGATTTTTTCGTCTTTTACAGCGACGGCTTTTCCCCATTTTATTTCGTGTGACTCATAAGGCGAGATGATGCGTCCTGCCATTTGAAAGTTAAGTTCTCCTTCAAATTTTTCCAGATTACTTTCGTTACGCCTGAGTCGCACCCAGAAAAGCAGTGGTGATTCCACATGCGTAATTAGGACCGGGAGGCGCTCTCGAAGCAGTTCTCTAGTGTTGATTGCTTTGATTTCCATTGTTTTTTTTTCTATAAAGGAGTAGGTGTTCGTATATTAATTTTAAGGTGTTGTTTCCCAGCATTTTATATAAACGAGAATTAATATAATTGCAACGCCGTATTTTGTGAATTATGTTTATAGTAACGTTATATAATGTATGTATAAGATATGTATGTAATATATATTTTTTTATATATATGTATATATATGTGTGTTATATATCTATGGTTATATTGTCTATATAATATAATATGCTTTAATTATCATTATTATTATTATTTCTTTTTCCTTTTTTTTTTTTTTTTTTTTTTTTTTTTTTTTTTACACGGCGGGAAACACGTCCATTGATATTCTAGTCGTTAATTGAACGTGGCCCAATTGTAATAACATTTCCCGTAGGTTGTAGGTCCCTTCAAAATTTTCGCTTTGCACCGTTAATTTGACGAGGGCGGCGCCTCTGCGAAGGGGATAGACAATGTTAATCCATCCTTTACGGTTTTCAGCGAGGATTCGACAAAGATCTTTTGTTTTATCCGGCCAGATGTTGAGGTGCCCAACTGATCCTGTGTGGGCTAGGCCGCAAGCAATGGCCTGCCAAGGCAATTTGCGGAAGCGATCGTCTAGGTAATATATGTCGTGTACGGGGCGCCAGGTTGTACGTCCAAAATCCCCTAAACATATTTTTACCATATTTGTGGCCTTATTAAATTTCTCGATCCATCCTCTCCGCCAGCGGTTGTTTTCTTTTATCACGACGTCTTCATCTTCCTTTATGTCTTGGGGCCAGTAGTGCAAGTATTTAGCTTTTCGCGACATGTGAAAATCGAGATCCTCTTGCAGTTCTTCCAAGTCTTTCTCGCTATTCTTGAGTTGTACCCAGAACAGCAACGGTGATAACACTCGTATAATTGTTACCTCCAAGCGTGAGCGAGTCAAGTGGCTTGTACTGATAGCCTTAATCTCCATGTTATTATTTTCTAAAAGAGCGGAATTCTGTTTTAATTCACGGTTTTATGTTTGACATTAGTTGAGAAAAGGAAACGTTGAGCAGAAAAGGAAAATAGGGAGTTTCGGTATATATATATATATATATTTTTTTTATTTTTATTATTATTTATTTTTTAATTTATTTATATATATATATATATATTTATATTTTTTTTTTTTTTTTTTAATTGATCTATTAAAATTTTTTTTTTTTTATTATTCTCGGAGTTGCAACGTATAGTTTGAGTTTTGCTTGGTAGGAAGAGAAGGATAGACGTAGTCATGCTCTTTCTTAACTTCTGTATAAATGACCTGCTCAGGTTCATTTTTCTGAGGGTCAGGGCTCGGGGTTGTGGGCTCTTTAACAAGAGGCGCCCGCCTTAAGTGCAATAACAGCTGAGTGAGAGAATCCCATATGGCTCCTATTAAATATATGGACCATCCATACACTGTATGTAAAGCGTAGCCATGTACTATTGTGTCCAATACCAGTTTAAAAATTCTTACACCCAGGTAAATGCCCATTATTCCAGCGCTAATATTTCCAAAAATTAAAAATTTATCCCAAAATTTCTGCCATGTAGAGATTGCAATTTTTTCCACAACGCTTTTGTCTAACAAATTAGAAATGGAGCCGCCTTGTATGGACGAGGATCTTCCCATTACTCCTCTCGCTATACTATTAAGCACCGCGGGTCGTTCAGCTGGAAACATTATGTGATCTCTCAGGTCTTCAAGATCATTTTCGGTATATATTCCGCTTGTGGCGAGTGCTCCTGGGCTTGTATATTTCCAAGTAGGTTTAGTTAAAGGTTTCATAATTGTTGGTGGCATAGTGTCAATGGTCTAGGCGTGAGTTTATACCAAGAATCTCCTAAGAGATACATGGCAGGAGCGAATGCGTTACATGCAGTTTGTATTCCTTGGCGCAACAAAATATGAGTCTGAGGTGTTAAAAAATATGTTTGATTTCCGCGCAACACTGGTAATTGATCGTAGCATTCGTCCGTTCGAGCTAGTCTTACTTCGACCGGTACACATTTTACTATGTGAATCACTTCTCCCGCCAATAATGCCATGTAGCCGGGACCTTTCATTAAATGGTATGCAAAAATATCAGGTGATTGAGTAGCTATAGCCAGTGTGTTTTGCAGCAATTGTTGCTCAAGATTACATTGTTGTAGCAAAATATCCCGGTATAATTGATTTATTTGTGTGCGAATATGTTTCTCGACATATACGAATTTAGAATTCATATATGTAAAAATGTCGAAGTTTGTAGCACGAGTTGATTTTTTAAAAATAGCAATGCCGGGTGTGGTCTCGAAAATAATTAATTTTGGATGTTCCGTACGCGTAAGCGTATACCCACAAGTTATATATTTTCTTTGCTAGTTAAAGCGAACAGGGTATTCTGTGTGGTCAGTGATAAACTACCTGAGCTTGTTGATTTATACTGTCAATGATTTTGTCGGCATATCCTTCATATAATATCCCGTAATTGGAAAATTTACAAGAATCCGCAGGTACGGGATCCCAGAAGGTATCCCCTCCCTCTATGTCAGAGCAATGAGTGGCGCTGAGTTCGCAGGCTACGCCTGATCTAAGTTGCACCTTATTGGTGTTTATTCGCACATCGGCTACATAATCTTGCAACGTTATTTTGACACTGCCTAATACGATAACCTCAGCCCATGTTCCATACGGATCGGAATAAACGCTACCGGAACATACTCCATCGTTGTCTAAACGACCAGCTAATATTACAGGTCGAGTTGTGGTTTGATTAGGTTTGAGTCCAGTTATATATGTGTCAGATAATTGAAAAGTACCATAAGTGTGCATGCGTTGACATGCTTCACGAGATACTTCTTGTACATATGCATATTTTCCATTGAATACATCCATGGTGTGCGAAAACATCCCACATTTTTTAATTAAACGGTCGATCTCGACTTTGCATTGTATTACTTTTACTGATTCGAATTCATTAATTTGCAATAGCTGCATATAAATTCTACTGGAATTTACATGTTGTTGAGGGATATCGCACTCTTCTATGGTTAATAACGATAGTGTTGTAAGATTAGCGGATGCCGAGCCACAGTCATATCCTATTATCCCATATGCTGATGGTAAGCCCGCTAATAAGATCATTATAACTATTCTTCTGGTTTCTCGATCCATCTGAAATTTTTAGTTCCAAATATTATTTGGATAGGTATATATATATATTTTTTTTGTTGTTTTTTTTTTTTGTTTTTTTTTTTCACACAAAATTATTTATTTTTATTTGCTGTCAGTTGTTCATTAATTGTTTTAATATGGGAGATTCGCAATCGATTGGGATGTACGACTCGACTATTTTTCTTTATTCTAATTTTTACATTGTTTTTGTTTAGTATTTCCAGTATTTCATGAGGCCCTGTGTAATGATCTCCGAATTTGCCTGGTTTCGGCCCTTTTAATAGAAACACATGATCCCCAGGCTTGAAATTCTGAGGGTTGACCTTTTTGTCGTAATGCTCTTTTGACCTGCATTTTGCTTGTATAACGTTTTTACGAGCGTTCCCTTGAATGGCATGGAGTTGTGTTACAAGACTTATTAAATATTCATCGTAATTTGCCATTTTATCTTCCGGGGCTAAAAGCTCATTCGAAGGAATTCTAGCTATTTTTCCGAAAACTAATTCGTACGGTGTATGTTTTGTTGCTTCATGGACATTAGTGTTATAATTAAACATTGCGAGGCTGATCCATCGATCCCACTGTTTTTGCTCGTTCGCATATTGTTTTAAATATTCTCCTAATGCGTGATGTGATCTTTCTAAAGATCCATTTGATTGCGGATGGAAGGCTGTAGTGCGAAATTTACGAATTTTAAATATTTTAGCGAGTTTTTTCATTAAATCGCTAATGAAATTTCTTCCCTGATCTGTTAATATTGCCTTTGGTGATCCGAACACACAAATAAAACGGTCCACGAAAGCTTCTGCGATTGTTTCGGAGGTTTGATTTTGCAACGGTATTCCCATGCAAAATTTAGTTAACTGATCTTGTAGTGTTAAGATGTATTCATTCCCTCTCTCTGTTTTAGGCAATGGGCCTACAATGTCCATGGCTACTTTATCAAAAGATGATCCAGGTGTGTCTGTAATTATCATAGGCTGTTTGGTCTTAACTCGAACGAGTTTTTTCAATTGACACTGCAAACATTGTTGTATATATTTTTGAACATCAGATTTTAAATTTTCCCAATAATAATTATGCTTTATTCTGTTATATGTTTTTGAAACCCCACGATGTCCGCCGGTCGGTAAACAGTGCGTTTCGCCGATTATAATGGATCGTAAATCTTTGGCGGATACTTAATTTGTCCATGGCAAACAATTATTTTGGTCGTAGTGTCCATGAATATTAATTGTAGTTGTGATTTAATATTACTCCAGGGAACATTGTTAATAAATTCGGTTTTTGCTATACTGATTGTTTCTAGTTTCAAGTTCTCTATTATGTGTTGTAAATCTTTTAAAGTCTTTATGACGTGGCTGAGTGTTACCGTAGGGCCCTCCCGTTGAGCTTCGCTAATGGGTAAGGCCATGTGGTAATGACTTTTATATTTTATGGCTTTAGCTTCGCCTAAGACAAGAGATCCTAAGCTCGGGAGTTCGTTTCGTTCGAATAGTTTCTGTGAGCCAGAATCTAATGGTTTTCCTTGTGTATCGACAAAATATGCCACGTTGTCTTTTCGTAAAAATAAAAGTTCGCGGGAATCTATAATGTTGCTTTTAATTAATTTATTTGCGATGATCGTAGGTTTTGTTTTTCTTGCTTTTAAATTCTGATTAATAATGTTTTCCTCGTCTTCTTCCTCATCTTCCTTTTCACTATCAGAATTTTGTCTGGCGGATCGTTTCTATCTTCAATTTCCTCAATTTCTTCCTCATTATTATGCGATTCATTAGTATTTTATTTTGTTCAATATTTTGTTTTATTGTCTGACTTCTTGTTTGAATTCTGTTTTGTGCAGGATAATTATGAATTAAAGCCTTTTCAGTAATCGGTGAATAGTCTGGTTCATTTAATTCTGCAGGTGTAAACGGAAAGGTATCCGTAGTATTGTCAAATAAATAATTTTCCGATGTTATTTCTTCTGTTTCTTCGTTATCCGAAAGATATAAATGGAAATCATCGTTTTCTTCTTCTTCTTCCTCGTTATCAGATTTTTCTAATAATTCGGCAATTAATTGTGCATCTTCAGGTTTGTTTGGATTTAGCAATTTTCGATCTTTTATTATTTTGCAATCAATTTCCTCCAGGTTTATAGGGTTTCTCGATAAAGCGTCTGCGTTTACATTAGTT
This sequence comes from Formica selysi, assembly GCA_009859135.1. Taxonomy (NCBI): domain Eukaryota; kingdom Metazoa; phylum Arthropoda; class Insecta; order Hymenoptera; family Formicidae; genus Formica; species Formica selysi. The sequence goes on from WHNR01000248.1 coordinate 37,934, forward strand.
TTGCCGGCTTTATATATTACATCGTAATCGTATTCTGATAATTTAATCTCCAACGGAGTATTCGCATATTAGCATCTTGCGCGTTTTTGAACCACATTAATGGTTTATGATCTGTGACAAGTGTAAATCTTCTTCCATATAAATACGGTCGAAAATGTTTGACGCAATAAATTATGGCCAATGCTTCCTTTTCGTATGTGTCGTATTTCAATTCATTGTCTGTGAGGGTTCTAGAGGCGTAAGCGATCGGTCGGTCTTTGTTTATCTCGCCTTGGGAAAGTATTCCTCCTACGGCTATTCCGGAAGCATCGGTGGTTAAAATGAATGATTTAGAAAAATCAGGATATTGCAATACTGGTTCTTCACATAATTTCTGCTTTAAAATTTCGAATGATTCTTCTTGTTCAGATGTCCACTCAAAACGAGTATCGTTCTTTAATAAATTCGTTAGTGGTTTTGCTAATTTAGAGAAATTTGATATGAATCGTCGATAATATCCGGCAAGGCCTAAAAACTGTTTAATATTTTTCGGTGTTTTTGGTCTTGGAAAATGTCGTACTGCTTCTAATTTCTTTGGATCTGGTTTTACTCCGTCTCTGCCGATTACATGCCCTAGATATGTTACTTCGGTTTTTAAGAATTCACATTTATCAGGTTGTAATTTTAGGTTAGCTGTACGAAGTCGCTCTATTAATGCGTTATATTTTCGTTCATGTTCTTCTAAGGAAGTAGCATAAATAACAATGTCATCCATGTAAACAAATAGTTCCTCGCCTTGTAATCCCGTTAGTACTAAATCCATTAAGCGTTGAAAAGTTGCAGGTGCGTTTTTTAATCCGAAGGGCATTCGGTCGAATTCGTAATGTCCGAATGGAGTGGTAAAAGCTGTTTTATGACTATCGGCAGGATCCATTTTTATTTGATGAAATCCGGACGCAAGATCACATACTGAGAAATATTGCGCTCCTCCTAATTGATCTAATATGTCAATAATATTTGGCAAAGGATAAGCATCTCCGATAGTTTTATCGTTTAAAGCGCGGAAATCGAGGACCATTCTCCAACGTTTATTTCCCTTTGAATCTTCTTTCTTTGGCACAATCCATATAGGCGTATTGTATGGTGACTGCGAATGTTTTACTATATCTCCTTCTAGGAGTTCCTCTACCTGTTTATTTATTTCTTCCTTATGTATTTGCGGAAATCTGTATTGACGAGTATTAATTGGATGGTCATCTGTAGTTGGTATTTGATGTTGTATTACATGAGTCGCAGTTAATTTTTCTCCGGGAATATGAAATCGATCTTGACTGTTTGTTATTAATTTTATTACGTTTTCTTGTTCCTTTTTATTCAAGTGTTCTAATCGTAACAAATCTATAATTTGTGTAAGTCTATCTTCTTTCGGTTCTTCGGATATTATTAAACAATTATGCAGATCAGGAATTGCGATGTTATTTTGTCGCTCCTTTTCATTTTTCGATTTACGTTTTCGCGTAAATTTATCTATAATTTCTTGAGATTTATGCAATAAGGCAGTTGAAATTTTCGAAGACGGTTTGTTTTTACATTTGATATTTCGATTATTTTCAATACCTAAATCTTTAATATTTAATTTATAATTTTGTGCCTTTTCAAGAAGGTCTTTTATTGTGACATGAGAGGATTTTTTATTATTATCATTATTTTCCGATGATAATCCAATTCTTGGAAACTTAACATCCATTAAGGTATAGAAATTTTTCCCTTCTTCGGGATTATATTGTGTCGAATTGCGTAATGAGGTTTGGTAATTTCCCTCCTCGCAATCGACGGAGCTAGAATTTTCTGTCGAGGTTTGGAAACTTCCCTCCGAAATTCTAGAATTAATTTTTTTGGAGAGGTTTGGTAACTTCCCCCTCCAATGGTTGGATTATCAAGTTTTTCAGAAGAGGTTTGGTAATTTCCCTCCTCACAATTTAAGGAGCTAGAATTTTCTGTCGAGGTTTGGAAACTTCCCTCCGAAATTCTAGAATTAATTTCTTCTGGAGAAGTATGGTAACTTCCTTCTCCATGGGTTTTAGAATTATTTAAATTTTTATTTGGATTGGTTTTAATTTTCCTCTCGTTTTTATTCTTTATTTTGTCTTTATTCATATTTTTATTCTCAATTTTATGTTCTTCTTGATTTAACATTTCGTCTTCGTTTTCGTAATTGATTTTTTCAATAACAATAGATTTTTGACCATCTATATTTTTACCTTGGGTTTCTTCAAAAATAATGTCTTCATTGCTTTCAAGGTTGTCTCTCTTTACTTTACTGCTCACGAGTTTTCCTTGTGAATTTGAAAAATTCTCGCGGTCATTGCGTGTCTCGTCATTCGGTTCATGATTATCTAATAGTTCACCTAGTGGTTTCAAGTGCAATGTTGGTACTCTAATTTCCACTTCTTCATCTAAGGTGCTTATAACGTTTAGATAAGCCTTTCCGGAAACGTTTTCTACTATAGTATCTCCCAAGTAGATTCCATGCTCTAGTTTTAATCTTGGTATATATCCCGTTTTTACTTCGGGGTTTCCTATTCTTACGTAGAATAGTGATTCCGACCTTGGAGATACTGTAATGGTTTCTGGAGAGAAGAAGGGTATGTTTATTCCGGAGACATCCAATTGTCCTTGTGCGTAATCTATTTTTGAAGATGTTTGCTTAAAGAAGTCATTTCCTAATATACCAGATTGCGGAATCGGAAAGTCGTGAGATACTATATGGAAAGATACGGGTATTTTAAAAAGATTTAATGTGGTTTCCCCAAGAGTATACACTGGGTAATTATTTATCCCGTTTAATTTTAGTATATTTGTATAATTTATTTTTATGTCCTCGGGTATAAGATGTTCTTTAATTATATTCGGACCAGATCCCGTATCTAACATGAAAGTTATTTGAGTGGTTATTTCAGTGATTTTTACCCGAACAGTAGGCACGCGACTATGTTTGTCGAGATTTACTGTTACGGGACGTATATCTATTGTTTCACACTCTACTTGACTTCTCGAGACGCAGGCGGGTGTGCTGTCGGCTCGGCCCCCCGTTGCACACCCGATGTCGAAGGACCGTTGTAGTTTCCCTGGTCTTGCTCTTTTCGGCGATTATTGCTCGCAAGTCTTAACTGACAATTTTCAAGGAGATGGCCTTCTTCTTTACAGTATCGACAAAATAGATTATTTTTAGGTGCCGAATTTGAGTTTATTCTCGAACGACAATCCTTGGCGACGTGCCCGATTTTGTCGCAATTTTGACAAATAATCTTCCGCTTATTTTCCAAATTACGTTCTTCATTTTGTTTTTTCCAGCAATTATTAGCTGAGTGGCCAGGTTTGTCACACCACTGACAGACTAAGGATGCTTTATTAATTTGGTCGTTATTATTATTTTGTCGACATGTTTTTGCATTATGTCCCGTTTGGGAACATAATTGGCAAATAATAGTTCTTTCTTGAATTACGTTTACTGGTTGTCGCGATTGAGGATCGCGTAAACGGCATCTGTCAGCACTATGTCCTCGTTTTTTGCAAATTTGACATATTAAAATTTCGATTCCCAATCCCGTTTTATTAAAATTTTGTAGGTGAGGTTGAGCGAGTTTTCGGCAATTATTTGCTATATGCCCGTCTTTAAAACAGATTTGACAAGTTTCCCGTCCCCGGTTTATGGTTTGCGCCGTATTTTTGCCTGAGTCGGCTCTCTCTTCCCCTCGTAAATCTGTCATTGTTCGAAGCTCTCTTTCTATCCTTAAAGCATCGGTAACCGTATTCTGTACATCCAAATTCCTCGTAATCCTTTGTTCGATTTCGGGTTTTAACCCCTTATAAAACATTTACACATATCTTTTTCTAATGATGCTTTAATTTGTTGATCGGGCAAGGCGTTTCCGGGTCCCTTATAACCCTCCAAAATTTGCTTTCCGAGCATTTTAACTCGATTTGCATAAGTGATTACATCCTCTCCATTTTTCTGATAGATGCAGCCTAATTCTCCTTGTAATTGGTAAACATTTTTAGAGGATCCGTAGACTTGTTTTAAATAAGACGTTAATTCAGATACATTATTAAATTTCTGTCTTGTATGGTTCGACGTGCCTCACCAACGATTCTAGTTCTTATTATTTTAGTGAATTGCGATTCAGCCTCTCCCGGTAACATAGATTTAGCTTCTTCGCATCCTTCAATAAAATAGTTTAATGGAATATTGTTCCCATCAAAGAAGGGAACGGCTTCAACCGCGTATTTTAAGGTTGCAAACGGGTTATTAGCCATTATTTCAGATTCGTCTGAATCGCTTTCTAGGCTTTCAACGGTAATATTATCTAACGCGTTAACTTGTTTAATAATAGTAACGTCTTGAGAATCACCGGAATCTGGCTCGGGCGTACCGGTTTCGCCAATTAAAGTTTTTTCTAAGGTTTCGTTTAAATCAAAATTAATTTGTCTACCGGTTGATTTAGAAGATAATGTCGGTGTAGATGTGTGTATTGTATTTGGTTCGGATTTGGATTTAGATTTCAATTTATTTCCTTCTAGAGCGAGTTTATAAAGTTTTTCTACTTCGTCTTATCGCTTCCTCCTCTAGTACTTCGACTCATTCCCGTTTCTGGAAATCGCACATTACAATCCCGGACGAGCCCCCAAAATTACTTATGTTACGTCCAGACTCAAATAAAGGAAGAGTCAGCGGGAGGGCGTAACCTACTTACCTCTAGACAAACGCTAGACGATGCGTCTCCTAGAGTCGAACGAACAGATCAGGGCCCGAGATAGGTCAACGACCGGAAGGGTCGCTCTTACTCTATCGAAAGGGCCGTTCGCTCGGTGGTCCCTTTTCTGGTAAAGGAACTGAATCCCTATTACCCGGGACGGGACCTTGTGCGATTTCGTGCAACAGGAAGGAGGTCGGGTTAATAAACTGCTCGAATTTTTAAAATCTAACTTTACATTTATTCAAAGAAATAAAATGAATAATTTTAAAAAGGTACAATTTAATAATGAATCATCTGATTCATTTTTATATTCTGTTATTGTGACATAAATTGCTTAGGATCTAATATGTTTGCGTGTAAATGTGTGTGTGTAGATGAAATCTGTGTTCTCGCGGGTGTTACAAAAATACGGAGGACATCAACCGGAATTAAAAGGGAGACTAAAATTTAAACTCCGGTTGGTAATTTACAATAATATGTTTAGAAAAATTACATGAAATAAAAGTGTGAGTAGAATGATGCGGATAGAAAAATTATTAATTCGCGGACGCTCGAGCCAATAGTTTCCGGATCTTTTTATTTTCCCGGTTGCGGATGTGTTTCGCCCAGCACTTAGAGCGCTTTGCCGGGGCGGTTTCCACTAGGAAACACACGCAGGAGTTAACAGAGATATTGTTTTTTTTGTTAAAAGAAACAGTTTGATAATGATAAAGAAAAATGGAGAAGTTCTTAAGAATCTCAATATAACTCTATATAATTATATATATATATATATATATAAATTTTGAGAAAGAAGTGAAATAGAACGATTCGGAGGGAATTGTTCTAGAAGTAGAGGGAGAAGATTTTCTTTCAGGGCCTGGCAGCTAAGTATGAATGCCAATCATGATATTACATCAGGATCCTGGCTAATCACGCCTAGGGACCCGTGAAAGGGGAAGGATTGCCTAAGTCTAACAATAAGCATGAATGCCAATCTTGACAGTGTTCAAGATCCTGGCTAATCAAGCTTACGGACTCGCAAGGGAGAGAGGATTGCACGAGTCTAACAATAAGATGAATGCCAATCTTGACAGTGTTCAAGATCCTGGCTAATCAAGCTTACGGACTCGCAAGGGAGAGAGGATTGCACGAGTCTAACAATAAAGATGAATGCCAATCTTGACAGTGTTCAAGATCCTGGCTAATCAAGCTTACGGACTCGCAAGGGAGAGAGGATTGCACGAGTCTAACAATAAAGATGAATGCCAATCTTGACAATGTTCAAGATCCTGGCTAATCAAGCTTACGGACTCGCAAGGGAGAAGGTTCAAAGAAGAGGAAATATAAAATATTTAATAACCAGAATTTAATTTAATAATAATACTAATAAATGTTTGTGCTTGGATATTACCTGAAAATTTGAATTTAATAACAAACTGTTTCTTTTAAGAGGAAGACAAAAAAATAAAGTAAGAGAAAGAATGAAATTCTTTGGTAGACTCACTGTTTTTTGAGTGCGAAGATGACGACTTTAGAAATTTCGCTGGATAAGCGAGGTGAGATCTATCTCTGGACTCGGCCGTGCGGAAGGAGTGGCTCGGAGATCGCTCGGTTCCGGCGGTGTTCGTTCGATCCCTCAAGGGCACACCACTTGTCACTTGCCCGCACGAATTTTGTAAAATAGCGTGAAACTCCTTGCACTATCACAATCGCAGTGAGAACTCGCGAGAATCGATGAATTTTAAAAGACTTGAATTATCAGCGCGGACTGATGGCAGACTCGATGCGACCGTTCGAGACGAGAGCCGAAGATGAATTGAAAATTCTGAGGGAGGATTTCGCGTAAATCGAATCTTGGCGTCTCTTCGCGTACCCTCTCCATTAGGCAAGCAATATTCTTTTTTAACGAATCAATCTTTAAAATGGTGCCCCTCTCATGAGTTGAGGGCGTCTCCCTTCCAAAAGAAGGTCCAAGAGTTTGCGCCTATTGGTGTAGGCTTTTGTTTTTAAAAATTAAGTCTCGCCCACTGGAGAGTCCGCCATGATCGGCCAAGTTGACAGTTTTATTGTTCACTTGAGTTTTATCTTAAACAGATAACGCGCAAGGGTGGTCTAGCAGGCGAGCACGTAGTGTCGAATGTCGCGAGTTTCAGTCGCGGATCATAGTTACATCAATAAGATAACACTCTAGTTCTTAGAAGGGCCTTTATTCGAGACTCTTCTCGCAACGCTTTTTCACTAGAGGACTTCCAAGAAAAAAATATTACTTGATATATTTATTAGTCTCTTGCATGCGCACTGTTTAGATTTCAAGCCTTCTCACGGTTCGAGTATCTTTTTAATTGTTGTTTAAAATTCTTGGTCTTCTAGGGGACCTTTGTTCGAATATTTATCACGCATGGTTTAGGCTTTGAAATATTAGTCTCGCCTGCTAGATATTCCTTTAGTTTATTGTTTATAGTGCAAAGAGTTCTAGAGCGTAGGCGTTTAATATTACGTGAAAGAAAAGAATCGTGGAGTCCACCGGACGTAACAATGTGTTATGAAAATTTTCGGCAAATATTGCTTACAGGCATGTAACTAAGTCGTTCCGTACGAAGGAAACTTGCGTACATAGCGATCTTAGCTCTGTGTGCCGAGAAGCGTTGTTCCTCAATTTCTTTGATGTGTTATGAAAACTTTCGGTATATCTCACTTACAGGTACGTAACTAAGTCGTTCCGAACAAAGGAAACTTGCGTACATAGCGATCTTAGCTCTGTGTGCCGAGAAGCGTTGTTCCTGAATTTCCTTGCCGTGTTATGAAAATTTTCGGCAAATCTCGCTTACAGGCACGTAACTAAGTCGTTCCGAACGAAGGAAACTTGCGTACATAGCGTTCTTAGCTCTGTGTGCCGAGAAGCGTTGTTCCTCAATTTCCTTGATGTGTTATGATAATTTTCGGCAAATCTCGCTTACAGGCACGTAACTCAGTCGTTCCGAAAGAAGGAAACTTGCGTACATAGCGATCTTAGCTCTGTGTGCCGAGAAGCGTTGTTCCTCAATTTCCTTGATGTGTTATGAAAACTTTCGGTATATCTCACTTATAGGTACGTAACTAAGTCGTTCCGAACGAAGGAAACTTGCGTACATTCCATCTTAGCTTTGTTAGCCGAGAAGCGTTGTTCTCAATTTTCTTGATGTGTTATGAAAACATTCGGTATATCTCATTTACAGGTACGTAACTAAGTCGTTCCGAACGAAGGAAATTTGCGTACATAGCGATCTTAGCTCTGTGTGGCGAGAATCGTTGTTCCTCAATTTCCTTGATGTGTTATGAAAATTTTCGGCAAATCTCGCTTACAGGCACGAAACTAAGTCGTCCCGAACGAAGGAAACTTGCGTACATAGCGATCTTAGCTCTGTGTGCCGAGAAGCGTTGTTCCTCAATTTCTTGATGTGTTATGAAAACTTTCGGTATATCTCACTTACAGGTACGTAACTAAGTCGTTCCGAACAAAGGAAACTTGCATACATAGCGATCTTAGCTCTGTGTGCCGAGAAGCGTTGTTCCCCAATTTCCTTGATGCGTTATTAAAATTTTCGGCAAATCTCGCTTACAGGCACGTAACAAAGTCGTTCCGAACGAAGGAAACATGCGTACATAGCGATCTTACTCTGTGTGCCGAGAAGCGTTGTTCCTCTATTTCCTTGATTGTTATTAAAATTTTCGGCAAATCTCCTTACAGGCACGTAACTAAGTCGTTCCGAACGAAGGAAACATGCGTACATAGCGATCTTAGCTCTCTGTGCCGAGAAGCGCTGTTCCTCAATTTCCTTGATGTGTTATGATAATTTTCGGCAAATCTCGCTTACAGGAACGTAACTAAGTCGTTCCGAAGAAGGAAACTTGCGTACATAGCGATCTTAGCTCTGTGTGCCGAGAAGCGTTGTTCCTCAATTTCCTTGATGTGTTATGAAAACTTTCGGTATATCTCACTTATAGGTACGTAACTAAGTCGTTCCGAACGAAGGAAACTTGCGTACATAGCGATCTTAGCTCTGTGTGCCGAGAAGCGTTGTTCCTCAATTTCCTTGATGTGTTATGAAAATTTTCGGCAAATCTCGCTTACAGGCACGTAACTAAGTCGTTCCGAACGAAGGAAACTTGCGTCATAGCGATCTTAGCTCTGTGAGCCGAGAAGCGTTGTTCCTGAATTTCCTTGATCTGTTATGAAAACTTTCGGTATATCTCACATACAGATACGTAACTAAGTCGTTCCAAACGAAGGAAACTTGCATACATAGCGATCTTAGCTCTGTGTGCCGAGAAGCGTTGTTCCCCAATTTCCTTGATGTGTTATGAAAATTTTCGGCAAATCTCGCTTACAGGCACGTAACTAAGTCTTTCCGAACGAAGGAAACTTGCGTACATAACGATCTTAGCTCTGTGTGCCGAGAAGCGTTGTTCCTCAATTTCCTTGATGTTTATTAAAATTTTCGGCAAATCTCGCTTACAGGCACGTAACTAAGTCGTTCCGAACGAAGGAAACATGCGTACATAGCGATCTTAGCTCTGTGTGCCGAGAAGCGTTGTTCCTCTATTTCCTTGATTTGTTATTAAAATTTTCGACAAATCTCGCTTACAGGCACGTAACTAAGTCGTTCCGAACGAAGGAAACATGCGTACATAGCGATCTTAGCTCTCTGAGCCGAGAAGCATTGTTCCTCAATTTCCTTGATGTGTTATTAAAATTTTCGGCAAATCTCGCTTACAGGCACGTAACTAAATCGTTCCGAACGAAGGAAACATGCGTACATAGCGATCTTAGCTCTGTGTGCCGAGAAGCGTTGTTCCTCTATTTCCTTGATGTGTTATGAAAACTTTCGGTATATCTCACTTATAGGTACGTAACTAAGTCGTTCCGAACGAATGAAACTTGCGTACACTTCCATCTTAGCTTTGTTCCGAGAAGCGTTGTTACTCAATTTCTTGATGTGTTATGAAAACATTCGGTATATCTCACTTACAGGTACGTAACTAAGTCGTTCCGAACGAAGGAAATTTCGTACATAGCGATCTTAGCTCTGTGTGGCGAGAATCGTTGTTCCTCAATTTCCTTGATGTGTTATGAAAATTTTCGGCAAATCTCGCTTACAGGCACGAACTAAGTCGTCCGAACGAAGGAAACTGCGTACATAGCGATCTTAGCTCTGTGTGCCGAGAAGCGTTGTTCCTCAATTTCTTGATGTGTTATGAAAACTTTCGGTATATCTCACTTACAGGTACGTAACTAAGTCGTTCCGAACAAAGGAAACTTGCGTACATAGCGATCTTAGCTCTGTGTGCCGAGAAGTGTGTTCCTCAATTTCCTTGATGTGTTATGAAAACTTTCGGTATATCTCACTTACAGTTACGTCACTAAGTCGTTCCGAACGTAGGAAACATGCTTACATAGCGATCTTATCTGTGTGTGCCGAGAAGCGTTGTTCCTCTATTTCCTTGATGTGTTATGAAAATTTTCGGCAAATCTCGCTTACAGGCACGTAACTAAGTCGTTCCGAAAGAAAGGAACTTGCGTACATAGGATCTTAGTTCTGTGTGCCGAGAAGCGTTGTTCCTCAATTTCCTTGATGTGTTATGAAAACTTTCGGTATATCTCAATACGATACGTAACTAGTCGTTCCGAACGTAGGAAACATGCGTACATGCGATCTTAGCTCTGTGTGCCGAGAAGCGATGTTCCCATTTCCTTGATGTGTTATGAAATTTTCGGCAAATCTCGCTTACAGGCACGTAACTAAGTCGTTCCGAAGAAGGATACTTGCGTACATAGCGATCTTAGCTCTGTGTGCCGAGAAGCTTTGTTCCTCAATTTCCTTGATATGTTATGAAAATTTTCGGCAAATCTCGCTTACAGGAACGTAACTAAGTCGTTCCGAACGAAGGAAACTTGCGTCCATAGCGATCTTAGCTCTGTGAGCCGAGAAGCGTTGTTCCTGAATTTCCTTGATCTGTTATGAAAACTTTTGGTATATCTCACATACAGATACGTAACTAAGTCGTTCCGAACGAAGGAAACTTGCATACATAGCGATCTTAGCTCTGTGTGCCGAGAAGCGTTGTTCCTCTATTTCCTTGATGTGTTATGAAAATTTTCGGCAAATCTCGCTTACAGGCACGTAACTAAGTCGTTCCGAAGAAGGAAACTTGCGTACATAGCGATCTTAGTCTGTGTGCCGAGAAGCGTTGTTCCTCAATTTCCTTGATGTGTTATGAAAACTTTCGGTATATCTCACTTACAGATACGTAACTAAGTCGTTCCGAACGAGGAAACTTGCGTACATAGCGATCTTAGCTCTGTGTGCCGAGAAGCGTTGTTCCTCTATTTCCTTGATGTGTTATGAAAATTTTCGGCAAATCTCGCTTACAGGCACGTAACTAAGTCGTTCCGAACAAGGAACTTGCGTACATAGCGATCTTAGCTCTGTGTGCCGAGAAGCGTTGTTCCTCAATTTCCTTGATGTGTTATGAAAATTTTCGGCAAATATCGCTTACAGGCACGTAACTAAGTCGTTCCGAACGAAGGAAACTTGCGTACATAGCGATCTTAGCTCTGTGTGCCGAGAAGCGTTGTTCTCAATTTCCTTGATGTGTTATGAAAACTTTCGGTATATCTCACTTACAGGTACGTAACTAAGTCGTTCCGAACGAAGGAAACATGCGTACATAGCGATCTTAGCTCTGTGTGCCGAGAAGCGTTGTTCCTCATTTCCTTGATGTGTTATGAAAACTTTCGGTATATCTCACTTACAGGCACGTAACTAAGTCGTTCCGAACGAAGGAAACTTGCGTACATAGCGATCTTAGCTCTGTGTGCCGAGAAGCGTTGTTCCTCAATTTCCTTGATGTGTTATGAAAACTTTCGGTATATCTCACTTACAGGTACGTAACTAAGTCGTTCCGAACGAAGGAAACTTGCGTACATACGATCTTAGCTTTGTAGCCGAGAAGCGTTGTTTCTCAATTTCCTTGATCTGTTATGAAAACTTTCGGTATATCTCACTTACAGATACGTAACTAAGTCGTTCCGAACGAGGAAACTTGCGTACATAGCGATCTTAGCTCTGTGTGCCGAGAAGCGTTGTTCCTCAATTTCCTTGATGTGTTATGAAAACTTTCGGTATATCTCACTTACAGGTACGTAACTAAGTCGTTCCGAACGAAGGAAACTTGCGTACATAGCGATCTTAGCTCTGTGTGCCGAGAAGCGTTGTTCCTCTATTTCCTTGATGTGTTATGAAAACTTTCGGTATATCTCACTTACAGGTACGTAACTAAGTCGTTCCGAACGAAGGAAACTTGCGTACATAGCGATCTTAGCTCTGTGTGCCGAGAAGCGTTGTTCTCAATTTCCTTGATGTGTTATTAAAACTTTCGGTATATCTCACTTACAGGTACGTAACTAAGTCGTTCCGAACGAAGGAAACATGCGTACGTAGCGATCTTATCTCTGTGTGCCGAGAAGCGTTGTTCCTCTATTTCCTTGATGTGTTATGAAAATTTTCGGCAAATCTCGCTTACAGGCACGTAACTAAGTCGTTCCGAACGAAGGAAACTTGCGTACATAGCGATCTTAGCTCTGTGTGCCGAGAAGCGTTGTTCCTCTATTTCCTTGATGTGTTATGAAAATTTTCGGCAAATCTCGCTTACAGGCACGTAACTAAGTCGTTCCGAACGAAGGAAACTTGCGTACATAGCGATCTTAGCTCTGTGTGCCGAGAAGCGTTGTTCCTCAATTTCCTTGATGTGTTATGAAAACTTTCGGTATATCTCACTTACAGGTACGTAACTAAGTCGTTCCGAACAAGGAAACTTGCGTACATAGCGATCTTAGCTCTGTGTGCCGAGAAGCGTTGTTCCTGAATTTCCTTGATGTGTTATGAAAATTTTCGGCAAATCTGTTTACAGGAACGTAACTAAGTCGTTCCGAACGAAGGAAACTTGCGTACATAGCGATCTTAGCTCTGTGTGCCGAGAAGCGTTTTCCTCAATTTCCTTGATGTGTTATGAAAACTTTCGGTAAATCTCACTTAAGGTACGTAACTAAGTCGTTCCGAACGAAGGAAACTGCGTACATAGCGATCTTAGCTCTGTGTGCCGAGAAGCGTTGTTCCTCAATTTCCTTGATGTGTTATGAAAACTTTCGGTATATCTCACTTACAGGTACGTAACTAAGTCGTTCCGAACGAAGGAAACTTGCGTACATAGCGATCTTAGCTCTGTGTGCCGAGAAGCGTTGTTCCTCTATTTCCTTGATGTGTTATGAAATTTTCGGCAAATCTCACTTACAGGTACGTAACTAAGTCGTTCCGAACGAAGGAAATTGCGTACATAGCGATCTTAGCTCTGTGTGCCGAAAGCGTTGTTCCTCAATTTCCTTGATGTGTTATGAAAACTTCGGTATATCTCACTTACAGGTACGTAACTAAGTCGTTCCGAAAGAAGGAAACTTGCGTACATAGCGATCTTAGCTCTGTGAGCCGAGAAGCGTTGTTCCTCAATTTCCTTGATGTGTTATGAAAACTTTCGGTATATCTCACTTACAGGTACGTAACTAGTCGTTCCGAACGAAGGAAACTTGCGTACATAGCGATCTTAGCTCTGTGTGCCGAGAAGCGTTGTTCCTCTATTTCCTTGATGTGTTATGAAAATTTTCGGCAAATCTCGCTTACAGGCACGTAACTAAGTGTTCCGAACGAAGGAAACTTGCGTACATAGCGATCTTAGCTCTGTGAGCCGAGAAGCGTTGTTCCTCAATTTCCTTGATCTGTTATGAAAACTTTCGGTATATCTCACTTACAGGTACGTAACTAAGTCGTTCCGAACGAAGGAAACTTGCGTACATAGCGATCTTAGCTCTGTGTGCCGAGAAGCGTTGTCCTCAATTTCCTTGATGTGTTATGAAAACTTTCGGTATATCTCACTTACAGGTACGTAACTGAGTCGTTCGAACGAAGGAAACTTGCGTACATAGCGATCTTAGCTCTGTGTGCCGAGAAGCGTTGTTCCTCTATTTCCTTGATGTGTTATGAAAATTTTCGGCAAATCTCGCTTACAGGCACGTAACTAAGTCGTTCCGAACGAAGGAAACTTGCGTACATAGCGATCTTAGCTCTGTGTGCCGAGAAGCGTTGTTCCTCAATTTCCTTGATGTGTTATGAAAACTTTCGGTATATCTCACTTACAGGTACGTAACTAAGTCGTTCCGAACGAAGGAAACTTGCGTACATAGCGATCTTAGCTCTGTGTGCCGAGAAGCGTTGTTCCTCAATTTCCTTGATGTGTTATGAAAATTTTCGGCAAATCTCGCTTACAGGCACGTAACTAAGTCGTTCCGAACGAAGGAAACTTGCGTACATAGCGATCTTAGCTCTGTGTGCCGGAAGCGTTGTTCCTCAATTTCCTTGATGTGTTATGAAAATTTCGGAAATCTCGCTTACAGGCACGTAACTAAGTCGTTCCGAACGAAGGAAACTGCGTACATAGCGATTTAGCTCTGTGTGCCGAGAAGCGTTGTTCCTCAATTTCCTTGATGTGTTATGAAAATTTTCGGCAAATCTCGCTTACAGGCACGTAACTAAGTCGTTCCGAAGAAGGAAACTTGCGTACATAGCGATCTTAGCTTGTGTGCCGAGAAGCGTTGTTCCTAATTTCCTTGATCTGTTATGAAAACTTTCGGTATATCTCACTTACAGATACGTAACTAAGTCGTTCCGAACGAAGGAAACTTGCGTACATAGCGATCTTAGCTCTGTGTGCCGAGAAGCGTTGTCCTCAATTTCCTTGATGTGTTATGAAAACTTTCGGTATATCTCACTTACAGGTACGTAACTGAGTCGTTCCGAACGAAGGAAACTTGCGTACATAGCGATCTTAGCTCTGTGTGCCGAGAAGCGTTGTTCCTCTATTTCCTTGATGTTTATGAAAACTTTCGGTATATCTCACTTACAGGTACGTAACTAAGTCGTTCCGAACGAAGGAAACATGCGTACATAGCGATCTTAGCTCTGTGTGCCGAGAAGCGTTGTTCTCAATTTCCTTGATGTGTTATTAAAACTTTCGGTATATCTCACTTACAGGTACGTAACTAAGTCGTTCCGAACGAAGGAAACATGCGTAAATAGCGATCTTATCTCTGTGTGCCGAGAAGCGTTGTTCCTCTATTTCCTTGATGTGTTATGAAAATTTTCGGCAAATCTCGCTTACAGGACGTAACTAAGTCGTTCCGAACGAAGGAAACTTGCGTACATAGCGATCTTAGCTCTGTGTGCCGAGAAGCGTTGTTCCTCAATTTCCTTGATGTGTTATGAAAACTTTCGGTATATCTCACTTACAGGTACGTAACTAAGTCGTTCCGAACGAAGGAAACTTGCGTACATAGCGATCTTAGCTCTGTGAGCCGAGAAGCGTTGTTCCTCAATTTCCTTGATCTGTTATGAAAACTTTCGGTATATCTCACTTACAGATACGTAACTAAGTCGTTCCGAACGAAGGAAACTTGCGTACATAGCGATCTTAGCTCTGTATGCCGAGAAGCGTTGTTCCTCAATTTCCTTGATGTGTTATGAAAACTTCGGTATATCTCACTTACAGGTACGTAACTAAGTCGTTCCGAACGAAGGAAACTTGCGTACATAGCGATCTTACTCTGTGTGCCGAGAAGCGTTGTTCCTCAATTTCCTTGATGTGTTATGAAATTTTCGGCAAATCTCACTTACAGGTACGTAACTAAGTCGTTCCGAACGAAGGAAACTTGCGTACATAGCGATCTTAGCTCTGTGTGCGAGAAGCGTTGTTCCTCAATTTCCTTGATGTGTTATGAAAACTTTCGGTATATCTCACTTACAGGTACGTAACTAAGTCGTTCCGAAAGAAGGAAACTTGCGTACATAGCGATCTTAGCTCTGTGAGCCGAGAAGCGTTGTTCCTAATTTCCTTGATGTGTTATGAAAACTTTCGGTATATCTCACTTACAGTACGTAACTAAGTCGTTCCGAACGAAGGAAACTTGCGTACATAGCGATCTTAGCTCTGTATGCCGAGAAGCGTTGTTCCTCAATTTCCTTGATGTGTTATGAAAACTTTCGGTATATCTCACTTACAAGTACGTAACTAAGTCGTTCCGAACGAAGGAAACTGCGTACATAGCGATCTTAGCTCTGTGTGCCGAGAAGCGTTGTTCCTCTATTTCCTTGATGTGTTATGAAATTTTCGGCAATCTCACTTACAGGTACGTAACTAAGTCGTTCCGAACGAAGGAAATTGCGTACATAGCGATCTTAGCTCTGTGTGCCGAGAAGCGTTGTTCCTCAATTTCCTTGATGTGTTATGAAAACTTTCGGTATATCTCACTTACAGGTACGTAACTAAGTCGTTCCGAACGAAGGAAACTTGCGTACATAGCGATCTTAGCTCTGTGAGCCGAGAAGCGTTGTTCCTGAATTTCCTTGATTGTTATGAAAACTTTCGGTATATCTCACTTACAGGTACGTAACTAAGTCGTTCCGAACGAGGAAACTTGCGTACATAGCGATCTTAGCTCTGTGTGCCGAGAAGCGTTGTTCCTCAATTTCCTTGATGTGTTATGAAAACTTTCGGTATATCTCACTTACAGGTACGTAACTAAGTCGTTCCGAACGAAGGAAACTTGCGTACATAGCGATCTTAGCTCTGTGTGCCGAGAAGCGTTGTTCCTCTATTTCCTTGATGTGTTATGAAAATTTTCGGCAAATCTCGCTTACAGGCACGTAACTAAGTGTTCCGAACGAAGGAAACTTGCGTACATAGCGATCTTAGCTCTGTGTGCCGAGAAGCGTTGTTCCTCAATTTCCTTGATGTGTTATGAAAACTTTCGGTATATCTCACTTACAGGTACGTAACTAAGTCGTTCCGAACGAAGGAAACTTGCGTACATAGCGATCTTAGCTCTGTGTGCCGAGAAGCGTTGTTCCTCAATTTCCTTGATGTGTTATGAAAATTTTCGGCAAATCTCGCTTACAGGCACGTAACTAAGTCGTTCCGAAGAAGGAAACTTGCGTAATAGCGATCTTAGCTTTGTGTGCCGAGAAGCGTTGTTCCTCAATTTCCTTGATGTGTTATGAAAATTTCGGGAATCTCGCTTACAGGCACGTAACTAAGTCGTTCCGAACGAAGGAAACTTGCGTACATAGCGATCTTAGCTCTGTGTGCCGAGAAGCGTTGTTCCTCAATTTCCTTGATGTGTTATGAAAACTTTCGGTATATCTCACTTACAGGTACGTAACTAAGTCGTTCCGAACGAAGGAAACTTGCGTACATAGCGATCTTAGCTCTGTGTGCCGAGAAGCGTTGTTCCTCAATTTCCTTGATGTGTTATGAAAACTTTCGGTATATCTCACTTACAGGTACGTAACTAAGTCGTTCCGAACGAAGGAAACTTGCGTACATAGCGATCTTAGCTCTGTGTGCCGAGAAGCGTTGTTCCTAATTTCCTTGATGTGTTATGAAAATTTTCGGCAAATCTGCTTACAGGACGTAACTAAGTCGTTCCGAACGAAGGAAACTTGCGTACATAGCGATCTTAGCTCTGTGAGCCGAGAAGCGTTGTTCCTGAATTTCCTTGATCTGTTATGAAAACTTTCGGTATATCTCACTTACAGATACGTAACTAAGTCGTTCCGAACGAAGGAAACTTGCGTACATAGCGATCTTAGCTCTGTGTGCCGAGAAGCGTTGTTCCTCAATTTCCTTGATGTGTTATGAAAACTTTCGGTATATCTCACTTACAGGTACGTAACTAAGTCGTTCCGAACGAAGGAAACTTGCGTACATAGCGATCTTAGCTCTGTGTGCCGAGAAGCGTTGTTCCTCTATTTCCTTGATGTGTTATGAAAATTTTCGGCAAATCTCGCTTACAGGCACGTAACTAAGTCGTTCCGAACGAAGGAAACTTGCGTACATAGCGATCTTAGCTCTGTGTGCCGAGAAGCGTTGTTCCTCAATTTCCTTGATGTGTTATGAAAACTTTCGGTATATCTCACTTACAGGTACGTAACTAAGTCGTTCCGAACGAAGGAAACATGCGTACATAGCGATCTTAGCTCTGTGTGACGAGAATCGTTGTTCCTCAATTTCCTTGATGTGTTATGAAAATTTTCGGCAAATCTCGCTTACAGGCACGTAACTAAGTCGTTCCGAAGAAGGAAACTTGCGTCATAGCGATCTTAGCTCTGTGTGCGAGAAGCGTTGTTCCTCAATTTCCTTGATGTGTTATGAAAATTTTCGGAAATCTCGCTTACAGGCACGTAACTAGTCGTTCCGAACGAAGGAAACTTGCGTACATAGCGATCTTAGCTCTGTGTGCCGAGAAGCGTTGTTCCTCAATTTCCTTGATGTGTTATGAAAACTTTCGGTATATCTCACTTACAGGTACGTAACTAAGTCGTTCCGAACAAAGGAAACTTGCGTACATAGCGATCTTAGCTCTGTGTGCCGAGAAGCGTTGTTCCTAAATTCCTTGATGTGTTATGAAAATTTTCGGCAAATGTTGCTTACAGGAACGTACTAAGTCGTTCCGAACGAAGGAAACTTGCGTAATAGCGATCTTAGCTCTGTGTGCCGAGAAGCGTTGTTCCTCAATTTCCTTGATGTGTTATGAAAACTTTCGGTATATCTCACTTACAGGTACGTAACTAAGTCGTTCCGAACGAAGGAAACTGCGTACATAGCGATCTTAGCTCTGTGTGCCGAGAAGCGTTGTTCCTCAATTTCCTTGATGTGTTATGAAAATTTTCGGCAAATCTCGCTTACAGGCACGTAACTAAGTCGTTCCGAACGAAGGAAACTTGCGTACATAGCGATCTTAGCTCTGTGTGCCGAGAAGCGTTGTTCCTCAATTTCCTTGATGTGTTATGAAAACTTTCGGTATATCTCATTACAGGTACGTAACTAAGTCGTTCCGAACGAAGGAAACTTGCGTACATAGCGATCTTAGCTCTGTGTGCCGAGAAGCGTTGTTCCTCTATTTCCTTGATGTGTTATGATAATTTTCGGCAAATCTCACTTACAGGTACGTAACTAAGTCGTTCCGAACGAAGGAAATTGCGTACATAGCGATCTTAGCTCTGTGTGCGAAATCGTTGTTCCTCAATTTCCTTGATGTGTTATGAAAACTTTCGGTATATCTCACTTACAGGTACGTAACTAAGTCGTTCCAAACGAAGGAAACTTGCGTACATAGCGATCTTAGCTCTGTGAGCCGAGAAGCGTTGTTCCTGAATTTCCTTGATTGTTATGAAAACTTTCGGTATATCTCACTTACAGGATACGTAACTAAGTCGTTCCGAACGAAGGAAACTTGCGTACATAGCGATCTTAGCTCTGTGTGCCGAGAAGCGTTGTCCTCAATTTCCTTGATGTGTTATGAAAACTTTCGGTATATCTCACTTACAGGTACGTAACTGAGTCGTTCCGAACGAGGGAAACTTGCGTACATAGCGATCTTAGCTCTGTGTGCCGAGAAGCGTTGTTCCTCTATTTCCTTGATGTGTTATGAAAATTTTCGGCAAATCTCGCTTACAGGCACGTAACTAAGTCGTTCCGAACAAAGGAAACTTGCGTACATAGCGATCTTAGCTCTGTGTGCCGAGAAGCGTTGTTCCTCAATTTCCTTGATGTGTTATGAAAACTTTCGGTATATCTCACTTACAGGTACGTAACTAAGTCGTTCCGAACGAAGGAAACATGCGTACATAGCGATCTTAGATCTGTGTGCCGAGAAGCTTGTTCCTCAATTTCCTTGATGTGTTAAGAAAATTTTCGGCAAATCTCGCTTACAGGCACGTAACTAAGTCGTTCCGAAGAAGGAAACTTGCGTACATAGCGATCTTAGCTTGTGTGCCGAGAAGCGTTGTTCCTCAATTTCCTTGATGTGTTATGAAAATTTACGGAAATCTCGCTTACAGGCACGTAACTAAGTCGTTCCGAACGAAGGAAACATGCGTACATAGCGATCTTAGCTCTGTGTGCGAGAATCGTTGTTCCTCAATTTCCTTGATGTGTTACGAAAATTTTCGGCAAATCTCGCTTACAGGCACGTAACTAGTCGTTCCGAACGAAGGAAACATGCGTACATAGCGATCTTAGCTCTGTGTGCCGAGAAGCGTTGTTCCTCAATTTCCTTGATGTGTTATGAAAATTTTCGGGAATCTCGCTTACAGGCACGTAACTAGTCGTTCCGAACGAAGGAAACTTGCGTACATAGCGATCTTAGCTCTGTGTGCCGAGAAGCGTTGTTCCTCAATTTCCTTGATGTGTTATGAAAACTTTCGGTATATCTCACTTACAGGTACGTAACTAAGTCGTTCCGAACGAAGGAAACTGCGTACATAGCGATCTTAGCTTGTGTGCCGAGAAGCGTTGTTCCTCAATTTCCTTGATGTGTTATGAAAACTTTCGGTATATCTCACTTACAGGTACGTAACTAAGTCGTTCCGAACAAAGGAAACTTGCGTACATAGCGATCTTAGCTCTGTGTGCCGAGAAGCGTTGTTCCTAATTTCCTTGATGTGTTATGAAAATTTTCGGCAAATCTGCTTACAGGAACGTAACTAAGTCGTTCCGAACGAAGGAAACTTGCGTACATAGCGATCTTAGCTCTGTGGCCGAGAAGCGTTGTTCCTCAATTTCCTTGATGTGTTATGAAAATTTCGGTATATCTCCTTACAGTACGTAACTAAGTCGTTCCGAACGAGGAAACTTGCGTACATAGCGATCTTAGCTCTGTGTGCCGAGAAGCGTTGTCCTCAATTTCCTTGATGTGTTATGAAAACTTCGTATATCTCACTTACAGGTACGTAACTGAGTCGTTTCGAACGAAGGAAACTTGCGTACATAGCGATCTTAGCTCTGTGTGCCGAGAGGTTGTTCCTCTATTTCCTTGATGTGTTATGAAAATTTTCGGCAAATCTCGCTTGCAGGCACGTAACTAAGTGTTCCGAACAAGGAAACTTGCGTACATAGCGATCTTAGCTCTGTGTGCCGAGAAGCGTTGTTCCTCAATTTCCTTGATGTGTTATGAAAACTTTCGGTATATCTCACTTACAGGTACGTAACTAAGTCGTTCCGAACGAAGGAAACTTGCGTACATAGCGATCTTAGCTCTGTGTGCGAGAATCGTTGTTCCTCAATTTCCTTGATGTGTTATGAAAATTTTCGGCAAATCTCGCTTACAGGCACGTAACTAAGTCGTTCCGAACGAAGGAAACTTGCGTACATAGCGATCTTAGCTCTGTGTGCCGAGAAGCGTTGTTCCTCAATTTCCTTGATGTGTTATGAAAATTTTCGGAAATCTCGCTTACAGGCACGTAACTAAGTCGTTCCGAACGAAGGAAACTTGCGTACATAGCGATCTTAGCTCTGTGTGCCGAGAAGCGTTGTTCCTCAATTTCCTTGATGTGTTATGAAAACTTTCGGTATATCTCACTTACAGGTACGTAACTAAGTCGTTCCGAACGAAGGAAACTTGCGTACATAGCGATCTTAGCTCTGTGTGCCGAGAAGCGTTGTTCCTCAATTTCCTTGATGTGTTATGAAAACTTTCGGTATATCTCACTTACAGGTACGTAACTAAGTCGTTCCGAACAAAGGAAACTTGCGTACATAGCGATCTTAGCTCTGTGTGCCGAGAAGCGTTGTTCCTAATTTCCTTGATGTGTTATGAAAATTTCGGCAAATCTCGCTTACAGGCACGTAACTAAGTCGTTCCGAACGAAGGAACTTGCGTACATAGCGATCTTAGCTCTGTGTGCCGAGAAGCGTTGTTCCTCAATTTCTTGATGTGTTATGAAAACTTTCGGTATATCTCACTTACAGGTACGTAACTAAGTCGTTCCGAACGAAGGAAACTTGCGTACATAGCGATCTTAGCTCTGTGTGCCGAGAAGCGTTGTTCCCAATTTCCTTGATGTGTTATGAAAATTTTCGGCAAATCTCGCTTTCAGGCACGTAACTAAGTCGTTCCGAACGAAGGAAACTTGCGTACATAGCGATCTTAGCTCTGTGTGCCGAGAAGCGTTGTTCCTCAATTTCCTTGATGTGTTATGAAAACTTTCGGTATATCTCACTTATAGGTACGTAACTAAGTCGTTCCGAACGAAGGAAACATTGCGTACATAGCGATCTTAGCTCTGTGTGCCGAGAAGCGTTGTTCCTCAATTTCCTTGATGTGTTATGAAAATTTTCGGCAATCTCACTTACAGGTACGTAACTAAGTCGTTCCGAACGAAGGAAACTTGCGTACATAGCGATCTTAGCTCTGTGTGCGAGAAGCGTTGTTCCTCATTCCTTGATGTGTTATGAAAACTTTCGGTATATCTCACTTACAGGTACGTAACTAAGTCGTTCCGAACGAAGGAAACTTGCGTACATAGCGATCTTAGCTCTGTGTGCGAGAAGCGTTGTTCCTCAATTTCCTTGATGTGTTATGAAAACTTTCGGTATATCTCACTTACAGGTACGTAACTAAGTCGTTCCGAACGAAGGAAACTTGCGTACATAGCGATCTTAGCTCTGTGTGCCGAGAAGCGTTGTTCCTCAATTTCCTTGATGTGTTATGAAAATTTTCGGAAATCTCACTTACAGGCACGTAACTAAGTCGTTCCGAACGAAGGAAACTTGCGTACATAGCGATCTTAGCTCTGTGTGCCAGAAGCGTTGTTCCTCAATTTCCTTGATGTGTTATGAAAATTTCGGCAAATCTCACTTACAGGCACGTAACTAAGTCGTTCCGAACGAAGGAAACTTGCGTACATAGCGATCTTAGCTCTGTGTGCCGAGAAGCGTTGTTCCTCATTTCCTTGATGTGTTATGAAAATTTCGGAAATCTCACTTACAGGCACGTAACTAAGTCGTTCCGAACGAAGGAAACTTGCGTACATAGCGATCTTAGCTCTGTGTGACGAGAAGCGTTGTTCCTCAATTTCCTTGATGTGTTATGAAAATTTTCGGCAAATCTCGCTTACAGGCACGTAACTAAGTCGTTCCGAACGAAGGAAACTTGCGTAATAGCGATCTTAGCTCTGTGTGCCGAGAAGCGTTGTTCCTCATTTCCTTGATGTGTTATGAAAATTTTCGGAAATCTCGCTTACAGGCACGTAACTAAGTCGTTCCGAACGAAGGAAACTTGCGTACATAGCGATCTTAGCTCTGTGTGCCGAGAAGCGTTGTTCCTCAATTTCCTTGATGTGTTATGAAAATTTCGGCAAATCTCGCTTACAGGCACGTAACTAAGTCGTTCCGAACGAAGGAAACTTGCGTACATAGCGATCTTAGCTCTGTGTGCCGAGAAGCGTTGTTCTCAATTTCCTTGATGTGTTATGAAAATTTCGGCATATCTCCTTACAGGTACGTAACTAAGTCGTTCCGAACGAAGGAAACTTGCGTACATAGCGATCTTAGCTCTGTGTGCCGAGAAGCGTTGTTCCTCATTTCCTTGATGTGTTATGAAAACTTTCGGTAATCTCACTTACAGGTACGTAACTAAGTCGTTCCGAACGAAGGAAACTTGCGTACATAGCGATCTTAGCTCTGTGTGCCGAGAAGCGTTGTTCCTCAATTTCCTTGATGTGTTATGAAAACTTTCGGTATATCTCACTTACAGGTACGTAACTAAGTCGTTCCGAACGAAGGAAACTTGCGTACATAGCGATCTTAGCTCTGTGTGCGAGAAGCGTTGTTCCTCAATTTCCTTGATGTGTTATGAAAATTTTCGGCAATCTCGCTTACAGGCACGTAACTAAGTCGTTCCGAACGAAGGAAACTTGCGTACATAGCGATCTTAGCTCTGTGTGCCGAGAAGCGTTGTTCCTCAATTTCCTTGATGTGTTATGAAAACTTTCGGTATATCTCACTTACAGGTACGTAACTAAGTCGTTCCGAACGAAGGAAACTTGCGTACATAGCGATCTTAGCTCTGTGTGCCGAGAAGCGTTGTTCCTCAATTTCCTTGATGTGTTATGAAAACTTTCGGCAAATCTCCTTACAGGCACGTAACTAAGTCGTTCCGAACGAAGGAAACTTGCGTACATAGCGATCTTAGCTCTGTGGCCGAGAAGCGTTGTTCCTCAATTTCCTTGATGTGTTATGAAAATTTTCGGCAAATCTCGCTTACAGGCACGTAACTAAGTCGTTCCGAACGAAGGAAACTTGCGTACATAGCGATCTTAGCTCTGTGTGCCGAGAAGCGTTGTTCCTCAATTTCCTTGATGTGTTATGAAAACTTTCGGTATATCTCACTTACAGGTACGTAACTAAGTCGTTCCGAACGAAGGAAACTTGCGTACATAGCGATCTTAGCTCTGTGTGCCGAGAAGCGTTGTTCCTCCATTTCCTTGATGTGTTATGAAAATTTTCGGCAAATCTCGCTTAAAGGCACGTAACTAAGTCGTTCCGAACGAAGGAAACTTGCGTACATAGCGATCTTAGCTCTGTGTGCCGAGAAGCGTTGTTCCTCAATTTCCTTGATGTGTTATGAAAACTTTCGGTATATCTCACTTAAGGTACGTAACTAAGTCGTTCCGAACGAAGGAAACTTGCGTACATAGCGATCTTAGCTCTGTGTGCCGAGAAGCGTTGTTCCTCAATTTCCTTGATGTGTTATGAAAATTTTCGGCAAATCTCGCTTACAGGCACGTAACTAAGTCGTTCCGAACGAAGGAAACTTGCGTACATAGCGATCTTTAGCTCTGTGTGCCGAGAAGCGTTGTTCCTCAATTTCCTTGATGTGTTATGAAAATTTTCGGTATATCTCACTTACAGGTACCGTAACTAAGTCGTTCCGAACGAAGGAAACTTGCGTACATAGCGATCTTAGCTCTGTGTGCCGAGAAGCGTTGTTCCTCAATTTCCTTGATGTGTTATGAAAACTTTCGGTAAATCTCACTTACAGGTACGTAACTAAGTCGTTCCGAACGAAGGAAACTTGCGTACATAGCGATCTTAGCTCTGTGTGCCGAGAAGCGTTGTTCCTCATTTCCTTGATGTGTTATGAAAATTTTCGGCAAATCTCGCTTACAGGCAGTAACTAAGTCGTTCGAACGAAGGAAACTTGCGTACATAGCGATCTTAGCTCTGTGTGCCGAGAAGCGTTGTTCCTCTATTTCCTTGATGTGTTATGAAAATTTTCGGCAATCTCGCTTACAGGCACGTAACTAAGTCGTTCCGAACGAAGGAAACTTGCGTACATAGCGATCTTAGCTCTGTGTGCCGAGAAGCGTTGTTCCTCAATTTCCTTGATGTGTTATGAAAACTTTCGGTATATCTCACTTACAGGTACGTAACTAAGTCGTTCCGAACGAGGAAACTGCGTACATAGCGATCTTAGCTCTGTGTGCGAGAAGCGTTGTTCCTCAATTTCCTTGATGTGTTATGAAAATTTTCGGCAAATCTCGCTTACAGGCACGTAACTAAGTCGTTCCGAACGAAGGAACTTGCGTACATAGCGATCTTAGCTCTGTGTGCGAGAAGCGTTGTTCCTCAATTTCCTTGATTGTTATGAAAATTTCGGAATCTCCTTACAGGCACGTACTAAGTCGTTCCGAACGAAGGAAACTTGCGTACATAGCGATCTTAGCTCTGTGGCCGAAGCTTGTTCCTCAATTTTTGATTGTTATGAAATTTTCGGAATTCCTTACAGGCACGTAATAGTGTCCGAACGAAGGAAACTTGCGTACATAGCGATCTTAGCTCTGTGTGCCGAGAAGCGTTGTTCTCAATTTCCTTGATGTGTTATGAAAACTTTCGGTATATCTCACTTACAGGTACGTAACTAAGTCGTTCCGAACGAGGAAACTTGCGTACATAGCGATCTTAGCTCTGTGTGCCGAGAAGCGTTGTTCCTCATTTCCTTGATGTGTTATGAAAATTTCGGCAAATCTCGCTTAAAGGCACGTAAACTAAGTCGTTCCGAACGAAGGAAACTTGCGTACATAGCGATCTTAGCTCTGTGTGCCGAGAAGCGTTGTTCCTCAATTTCCTTGATGTGTTATGAAAATTTTCGGCAAATCTCGCTTACAGGCACGTAACTAAGTCGTTCCGAACGAAGGAAACTTGCGTACATAGCGATCTTAGCTCTGTGTGCGAGAAGCGTTGTTCCTCAATTTCCTTGATGTGTTATGAAAACTTTCGGTATATCTCACTTACAGGTACGTAACTAAGTCGTTCCGAACGAAGGAAACTTGCGTACATAGCGATCTTAGCTCTGTGTGCCGAGAAGCGTTGTTCCTCTAATTTCCTTGATGTGTTATGAAAATTTTCGGCAAATCTCGCTTACAGGCACGTAACTAAGTCGTTCCGAACGAAGGAAACTTGCGTACATAGCGATCTTAGCTCTGTGTGCCGAGAAGCGTTGTTCCTCAATTTCCTTGATGTGTTATGAAAACTTTCGGTATATCTCACTTACAGGTACGTAACTAAGTCGTTCCGAACGAAGGAAACTTGCGTACATAGCGATCTTAGCTCTGTGTGCCGAGAAGCGTTGTTCCTCTATTTCCTTGATGTGTTATGAAAATTTTCGGCAAATCTCACTTACAGGTACGTAACTAAGTCGTTCCGAACGAAGGAAACTTGCGTACATAGCGATCTTAGCTCTGTGTGCCGAGAAGCGTTGTTCCTAATTTCCTGATGTGTTATGAAAATTTTCGGCAAATCTCGCTTACAGGAACGTAAACTAAGTCGTTCCGAACGAAGGAAACTTGCGTACATAGCGATCTTAGCTCTGTGTGCCGAGAAGCGTTGTTCCTCAATTTCCTTGATGTGTTATGAAAATTTCGGCAATCTCACTTACAGGCACGTAACTAAGTCGTTCCGAACGAAGGAAACTTGCGATA